>JAQGCS010000887.1:0-17244 GCA_034702105.1 Fuscozetes fuscipes
CGAAAAACCACCCCCTAGACCCCCCCCCTAGAGAAATGGTGAAAAACCACCCCCTATACCCCCTCTAGAGCCTCCGAGCTTGGTCATCCCTGATACTAAAAGTAGAGTTAATAATTAAATGAGTCCTCAGTCGAGAGTTTCGCCCAAAACAACAGATCTATCATTTGATTAAATGCTTAAATTAAAAATGATGGACCGCTTCATGATTTGCATTATTTCCAGGGAAATGAGTTTGGTAGATCAGATGCTTTTAAAGATAGAAAAGTATTCCAATTGTTTGGAAGAATTAGTCGAAGAGAGGACAATCAAGTTAGAAGAAGAGAGGAAAAGAAGCGAGGAACTTTTATATCGAATGCTTCCGATGTATGACTATTAAGAACAAAATTCATGCGAATATCAAAAGGGAATTCCTGTTCATCTCTTTCAGGTCAGTGGCAGAGAATCTAAAAAATGGAATTGAGGTACAGCCGGAAAAATTCAGTGACGTCACCATATTCTTTAGTGATATAATTGGCTTCACCACAATTGCCGCCTATAGCGAGGTATGACCGCAACACTCAATCATATATAAGTTTTCAAAGTTAAAAGTATATCCGATTTCTTTAAGCCTTTGGAAGTGATAACAATACTCAATGATCTCTATTCAGCCTTCGATGAAATAATACAAGAATTCAATGTCTATAAAGTTGAGACCATAGGCGACGCATATATGGTTGTGTCCGGTATTTATCTATTGATTCTTAATATAATTTTTGTTTCGTGAGTTTGGGTCCATTCAAGGGATTTGTGAACAAATTGATTGTTTGTTTTTGCATTAATGTCATTACATTCGTACTTATTTGCGAAGTTAGTCCTAGTACATGTACTAATGGTTGAGGAAATGCGATAATTATGTGGTTGATAGAGATAAATGATTTACAAATAGTATATGTATTAAAAAACAGTGATCTCCGCGTAAATACAGTGGACTTAACAAAACAATTATTTTTCTGTCAGTCATTCACTCTTTTCATTATTGTTTATTAGCACTGAACTGAAGGGTTTACTTATTGTGAACCAGTCCTAAGAACGCGATTTGGGAAATGGTCACAATTTCTTATGAAATAGAATGAAAAATATAAAAGAGCATGCAAATTTAGGGATTGCAGCATGAATTATTCAACAGCATCATGATTAGTTTGGTATTTTTTGTTCACACAGGTCTGCCACAGAGGAACGATGACCATGCAGAGCAAATAGCGTCAATGGCTTTGGAGATTTTGCATTTTTGTGTCAAATTCAAGATGAGACACATGCCTACCATTCCTTTGCAATTGAGATGCGGAGTGCACTCAGGTTTGAATAAAGTTTGAAAAAACACAAATCGTCTAAATATTTGTTACTAAAAATATCGGAATAAATGTACTTTTGTTTTATTTTTCACAATATTCTCATTCAAATCAAATGAGACATAATTTGGATTCCGATTCCGTTTACAACACATCTGTTTCTTACAATTTATGTCTCGTAAACACGAAATTGATTTTTGTTTTTGTTTTTCTCTTTCATTGTTTTCAACAATTTTGTAAAATAAAGGATCAGTCGTTGGAGGAGTTGTTGGAAATACTAATCCGAGGTATTGTCTGTTCGGTGACGCCGTCAATATTGCCTCAAGACTTGAGTCGACGTATGTCTCAAAACTTATATAATATTTTATTGACAAGAATTGAAAACTTTCTAACATTAGTTGGAATTTTGGCTTTTTTTCGATGAAAAATGTAATTTTATATATATATTGAATTTTTATATTCTATCCATAATTTAGGAGCAGATCCTATAGAATACATATAAGCAAATCGACTGAAGAAAAATTGAGACAAACCGGAGAATATGTTATTCAATACAGAGGAGAGATAACACTCAAAGGTCAGTATAAATTCAAGCTAGATAATTTGCGAACGAAATTCAGTAACATTATAATGAATGTCACACTATATGTCACGTTTAACATTCAACATGTTTATTCCATTCAGTTTGACATTTATTCTGAGATTGCGACATTTAAATTGAGCTAGTGTCAAATTTTCTATTAAAATGATGTTATTGAAAAATTGTTTCTCATTTTTCTTAGAATTTAAAATTTTAAAATAAATTCATTTGATCTCTAAGTGTAAACAATAAATAGAATGAGTTTTATATATATTTTATGGTTATTTTGGTTTCACAGGTCGTGGAAAACAACCCACATATTATCTGTTAGGAAAGGTAGGCTTTGATAAAGTCCTACCGGAGCCCATGCACAATGAGTAATGAAATGCAATTTTTTTTATTAATAATTCTCTTTTATTGAAATAAATGAGCTTGCATTTAAAAAATTAAACTCATTTTTCTTTTCATAATTTAAGAGAAGGTGAAAATCACGGAATACAAGACGAAGATATCTTCACATCTCTGGGCCTTACAAAACAATTGTTTTAAAACCATTAATATCTGAGTCATATTATATTCGTGATTATAATTCAGTGGATTCATGTTTGGAACTGTCATTGTTGTGATCAACTTCATCCTGTTCAAACTGTTCGACACTCTCAATGAGGACCTCGTGTTTAGGCGTCTCTTTGGCCAGAGTTTCCTTAATGTCTGAGATCTGAAACCTATGAAATGGCGATTCGTTGCGTCTATTGTCGTAAGAAATTTTTGCCAATTCTTTTAGATTCTGAGCCATTCCTTTGCCCGTCATTCTGACCATCGACGCGAACAGTCCGTTCTCGTTCTGTAGAAGAAGGTGTGGCTCATCGAACTCCATGAGTCTGCCCGCGTCCAACACCATCACTCTGTCGGCGTCCATAATGGTGTGTAGTCTGTGCGCTATCGTTAGAACAGTACAATCGGCAAACTTTTCCCGAATGGTCTGTTGTATGAGTGAATCGGTCCTATTGTTTACATAAACAAAGTTTATACTCAAATATCACTCAATTAATGTCACAAATAATTATTAGTAATAATTACTAAATATTGTTATTTATTTTAATTAAACGTATTCTTATATATTAATACCCTGTAATCTTCACGTACAAAACTTAGTAAGAGCACTGCCTTATTCTATAATAATATATCTGTGCCATAACTTCTAAAGGTTAAAGTAGTAATTTATAATTACAAATATATTCTTTTTAAATTTTTGGATACTGTGTTTCGTATTTGATGGCTATTCTAACTTTTAAATAAGAAATAGAAACTGATCAAATCGCCTCGCTCATTTTATATCAAGTTTTCAATCATATTTCAAATTATTCGTTTGTTGAAACTATCTGACACATTTTTATCTAGATTACAGCAAAAGACATTCTCGATCACAATAAGCCAAATGTCAAAACCAAATATATTTTAATCATTTTTAACTAATTGTAAATCATTTGTTTGATTATTGTATGCATTTATATAATTATGTTTATATTCATTGACAGTTTTAATGAATTAATAAGATATTATTATAATTATAAGCCAAATTAAAACTTGTTAAATTAGTTTATCAAATTGAAAAGTTATGCCATTCCCTAGACTATACCCTTTCCACAAATGATTGCTATATTTTAGTGAAAGTGAACAGACTGTAGTGAAATCTGAGCTAAGGATCGAGTTATCCAATTATGAGAAGTGATTCAATTTATAAAAACTAATTAGCAATTAATGCAATGAATTAGTACTCACTTTGGGTCGACATTAGCCGTCGCCTCGTCTAACACAAGGATCCGGTTCTGTTTGAGTATAGCTCGGGCTAAGCATATGAGCTGTCTTTGGCCTACACTGAAATTAGAGCCGCCTTCAGATATGTCTGCGTCGAGTCCACCGGCCAGATCGATGACAGCGTCTTTCAATCGGACTTCTTCGAGCACTTCCCACAAACGTTTGTCCGTATGATCATTAAATGGATCGATATTACGTCTGACAGGACCGGCAAATAGTACCGGGTCTTGAGGAATGATCGATAATTTATTTCTTAAATCTTTTAAACTAATAGTGGAAGTGTCGATCCCATCGATTTCAATAACTCCTGTCGGGGGTGACATTCGGAACAAAGCAGATATCATCGATGATTTTCCAGCACCGGTTCGGCCAACAATTCCTATTTTCTCCATACCTTTGACAGAGAAATGCAAATTCTTGAGGACTGGAGGATCTTCTGGATTGTACTGAAGACTGACATCATTGAAATCTATGGCGCCTTTGATCGGCCACTCTTTTGGTGGTCTCGAATCGTCGTCATTGGCCTCCAAATTCTTCTCGGGTTCCAAATGACTATATTCATCGATTCTCTCGACGGAAGTCATTTGACTTTCGAGTTCAGCCGATTGTCTGACCCCCCACTGAAACATTCCGCTCAGAGATATGGCAGAGGACACGGCTAGACTTATCTCACTCGAAGATAAAATATTGCGACTAAACACCATGGCAATAGTGACTGCCAATAGATATACCCAACACATCCAGTCCAAGACAATACCGAACCAACGGCCAGCAGAAATGAACAAAAACCAGGCACTCGTATGGCTGTCCTGGTAATCGTCGAATTTCTTTTCGAAAGTAGGCTGTACCCCAAATGCACGAACAGTTGCCAACCCATACAGCGAATTGGCCAAATGGGAGAACACTGGACTTCTTGTGACGCCTTCCAATCGTTTGATACTTCGGGCACTCATTATGTAATATCGACGCAAATAATAGAAGATTATTATTAAAAGCAAAGTCGGAAAAATTATCCACCAACTGATAATCGCCACCATTATAATCACACCAAAGAGTTGAATGAATATTTCAATGGCGTCGAAGGCAGTCGGCGGCACCATATCGTCAATTAGTCCCATATCTCGAGAGCAGCGATTAAGAAGAACACCGATTGGATTATTGTCGAAGAAATAAATGGGAGCTCTGATCACACTTTCGAAGAGTCGGTTGTGTAAAGTGATTGACGAACGCATACATATTGTGAAGAATATTGTGGTTCTGACCAATGAAAAAACAAATAGACCGGTGACCAGCGCTGCAAATGTAATGATCAGATCGTTTCTGTGCAGAGGTCTGATCCAATCTTTTGGTTCTTCCCTCTCCTTATCAGTCCAGAGGGATAGGAAGTAATCGCTGCCATTGAATAATAGTTGCGTTAAGATATTGGAACAAATTAAGATAGACAGTAGTAACCACCCGCTCCCTGATCTCACATAAAGCCAATAAATAGCCCCTTTAATTGATCCGGTCTTTTGCATTTCTCCTCTTTGTATTTGAGCCGTTTCTCCTTCAATGAAATTGGAGTTCTCTTCTACTTCTGCCGAATGGGTGGACGATAGAGACATACGTCTAAAACTACCCGACTTAGTCATTGAACCTGATCGTCCTAGCACGTCTTCTTTGACTGTCTTTTCCTTTTCTTCTCCACTCATTTTAATGAAATCAATTCCAGAATTAATGAGTTGTGGATAACTCCCTAATCCATGAATGCGGCCGTCTTTCAACACTAGTATTTGTTGGGCATTCCTAATGAATTGGAGCTGATGTGTGACCAGAAGCACAACTTTATCTTTAAGATAACCTCGAATACACTTTTCGAAGATATGCTTAGAAACTGCGGCGTCGACGGCACTGGTATTCAATTATTGATTATAATTTTGAATCATTTTAGTTTTTTATCAGACCTGAGCGGGTCATCCAGTAGATAGATATCAGCATCACAATAAAGTGCTCTTGCCAAGTTGATACGCGCTTTTTGCCCTCCACTCAATGACACCCCTCTCTCACCAACTATTGTCTGATCGCCTGAATTGTTGAGAAAGATGAAAATATTGTTAACAAGAGCAAAATTAACTTTTTTATACCATGGGGAAACAGTTGTATATCTTTTTCAAGAGCACAGACGTGAAGAACTTTTTTATACTTTTGCTCGTCATAAATGCTACCGAAGAGCACATTCTCTCTGACAGTGCCAGCAAAAGACCAGGCCTGCTGACTACCAGTGCAAAAGTGAATCACATTAATGATCACATGGTATATGCGCTCATACCTAGTATAGGCCACTTTGCCTCTTACTTTCATCTCACCCGAAATAATGGGTATCTCCGATAAAACACTCATCAAAATAGAACTCTTTCCCGAACCGACCGAACCTTTAAAATTGGTTTCAAATTAAAGTAATTCAAAAATAATTTAATTTCTAAAGCATCCAATTCTTACCTACGATTACAATCAGTCCTCCAGGAGTTACACTGAATTTTATATTTTTGAGGGTTGGCTCTGTCTGTTCGCCTTCAGTCCATGAGGCAGACATATTGTTCAACCAAACCCCAGCATCGTTTGAATTATTAATTTCCTGTTTGTTATCGATATGTTTCGACTGTAATTCCTTTTCCTCCAAAAGCAAAAATTCCTGAAATAAAGTAAAAACTATTGAAATTTGTTTTCACAGATTTGATAAATACCTGAATTCTTCGGATTGAGATGAGAGCCTCTGAACCCTGAGATATACCGTAGGGGAAGAATAGTGTCAAACTTTGCCTCAAATTGTTGAAGAGTGAGATGGCAACGAACACGCCCTGTGCTGTAATTTTTCCGCCGTCGAGAATGTATGTTACAAACATTAAGAATATTATTATTTTAGCCGAGACAAAGAACAGGGCCATATTAACTCCTCTCAAAAGTGAAGTGATCTTGATCTTAGCCACTTCACGACGTCGGGCTATTTCCACGAGTTTGGCGAATGGTTTCTCCCAGGTATACATCTTTATTACTCTCATCGATGGCATTATTTCGTTCATAAGTCTGATTCTTTCGTCGGTCAATATCGCAGTCTTAGCCCTTAGCATAGAGAATAGCCTTCCCATATACATCTGGAAGGGCAGATACACGAGCAGAACTGAACAGCCCACGAGCACTGACCAGGAAAACTCGAGAAAGTAGTAGAGATAAAATACTGTAATCGCTGTCTGAAAAGGACCGGTAAGAATGAACGGAATAAAGATGAAACAGTTGTCGAATCTGTTGACGTCATTTGATATGAGGTTAACCATCTGTCCCACTGTTGTTCGGCCCATAGCTTTATGGCTGAGTCGAAGGGATTTCCTATAAATCATATTACAGCAGGCGATTCTAAATTTAATAAAATAAATGAGTTTTGTGTGCAGTTTATTAAGACAGGAGTCAAACCTTAATTGCATTCCTTTTCGGGTCATTTTGAAAAAGTACGGGTGATATAGAAATATATATATCATTCCAAACAAGAGGATCATTCCTGCCATAATATAAAAATAGTCTAGAAGCTCTGGTTGTTCCACCCCTGTTTTCAAGGATTGATTGTATTCCTCTAAAAACTGAACCATATATCCCATAGCAATGGGTTGAAGACTCCTTATTATTCCTTCCTATGTTTGTAGGCATTCAATTAATAAACATATCATTTGTTATCATTTATATTGTTTACAGATAATAGAGATAACGATCCGGACATGAAGTACCAAAAGCCGAACGCCCGCAGTATAGCTCGGAGTAGACTCGGCTTTCGTTTACCATTCGTGAGCTCTTTATCCCATTCTCTGATCAAAAGTTTAGATGAATTCAAAAAATTAAAATCAATTTTGAGTTATGTCTGAATTTAATCGCAATTTGTATTTAAAAGATATGTTTTATTAAAACTCAATACAAGATATGATGAGAAAAAGACAATCAATAAAATGAAAACTAGTTTTTGTAAACTCTTTGACTCTAAACTATGAATTTTAAGGGTTGTTATCGATATCTTCTTCTCTGTATTTCTATTAATAAGTTATTTGTGTGAATCAATAATTCAGAATTGGTTTACAAATAAAAAGTATTTATAACTATCAGTAGATTCTTAAGTAATTTTGAGCTTTTATTCTCATTTTAGAGAATTTTAACCTCGATTTTGATTGCGATCGGAATTTGTAGCACAAAATTATACGATATATAAAACTCTACGATTAATAGCTTTTGTTTGAAAGGATCTTTGAAAAGTGTTGGGTATTTCTTTTATTGATCGGTAAAATCACATTATTTTTAATAGACTCTAATAATAAGCTATCATTCCGTCAATTCTCTCAAAAGGTATTAATAGAGAATCGAAGCGAATATGTTATTTACAAATGAGTTGTTTGGATATCAAATGTATGACAATACAAACGATAAAAATATATTTCGCTGTGAATAAAAAATTATGTTATTATTCAATTTACTCGATATTTTTTTCTCAGGAATTCAGGAAATATCTGATACAAAGAGTTGTTTGTTTGAAGTCTGATATAAATCTGGATGTTTGAGACCAGACTTATGTTTAATATTAAAGATTAGGTCAATTTTTTATCGATTGTGAATATAATCGCAATTTAAAAGTAATGGAAATAAATGGGACGACACTCAAAATAATTGAATTCTTGTTAAGAATTGAGACTAATTAACGACAAACAAAAATGTAATTGATTTGAATTTACTGCCAATTCTATACATTTGAATATTCAAGGTTTTCAATATTAATATCGAAGAGTGATGTGATGTGATGTGGAACGACATCAGATGATTATACAAAGTTTGAAAATATTATCTCAAGTTATGCTTCTTTGAAGCCCTGAAGTGAACTAATAAGTCAATGAATGAAAAATATGTTTACATTTTAATCCTTTGTTAACTGATTTCTTCGCTTTGAATATTGATTTTGAAAACTAATATTTATTCACAAAGTTTTGTATCTGATATTTGTGTGAAATTTATTATAATTTTATTGAGTTATTCGTGAATACGGGATAAGAGATTCGATTTTCTGCTTAATTGAGCGAAACATTTATGAAAACAAAGAATAAAAATATTATATAAGTTTGAGATTAAAATATCTTTAAGAATAAGAATAAAGTTATGAGAATTAATGTTATAAATAATTTAAGACTGTTTTTCGCACTCCTTCTTAAAGAAAAAGATGAAAAATATTTGCAAGAGAATAGTTGTGAATACTTGTGTTTGAATTGAGAGAATAATAGCCAGGACAACTTACACACTGAGTTTCTTTCCGAGCCTTTCGGATGAGTCGACTTTGGGATTCTTGTAGAGGTCACTAACACTTAACTCGTTTTTGAAGCCACGGTATAATAATGGGTTGACCCACCTATCAGTTGATGGGACAGCACAATTCAGTTCAGTTAGTTGTGTAGTAATTAAAATAATAAAAATAAAAGACAATTGAGTTTTAATGGCGTATAACTGTCTCATCAATTATGAGATGATAGCAATTATTAAAATACTTCTTTCGTTTAAGCATTGAATGATTACTTACCAGAAGAAGTTCCTATTTACCAAATTGGCCCTGTCGTATGGGTTTTCTGTTGTGATCAGTTTTGTGAAATCCATTTATGACAAGTTTATGATTGCTTTTAGCCACTGATCAGTCTTTCAAATGATATGAAATGAGTTTACACTTAATTAGGAAAACAATTGATTTGTAGTGATATCCGAAGCATTGCTCTGGTCTTCAATCTTATGATTGACTCAATGCAAGCCTTTTGAGGCTCTCCTCACAACTCCTCTTCAGTTTTATTTAATTATGACTTTTGCTATCAAAAGAAATTGCAATAAAAATATTGTTATTTTAATTGTTATTGAGATAAATGTTTAGAGTATTTTGTTTTTTATTAGAGTCAGGAATTGGAGACAACACTCGCTGTCCATTAAATAAATTGAGAGATTATGGGTCTGAGAGGGGAATACATAAAAAACAGAGCAGTCATATAATTGTTTAATAAATGATAATAATATTTAATACAGAATTAGATTCTCATAATATGGAGGAAAGTAATGAAAAGTGGATAATAATGGCATAACTCTCATACATTTGATAAATAGTTGACACTTAAAGCAAACTATTTTTAAAATTAGATAAAATTAAACAAAAAGTGATTAAAATAATCAGCTGTAAAGTGAGCCTCATTCAAACAAACGCTTATTTTGCCAAGACGTGTTTTTATTTGAGGGATCATTGAATAAATATTAATATGAGATATGTCAAGGTTCAGATTCTCTAACATTTGTTTGCTAATTGCTGTCTCACTGAATATCTAATGAGTCCATCAACTTTGTGTCCTAACAAAATCTAACTCACAATTAACATGAACGTTTATTTGACTGGAAAGTTACCTTAACAACTGATTGGTTGGCCACAACTTTTAACTGATTGTACTTTGAATTCAGTGTCAGAGTGCGACTAAATTAGGAGAGTTGTCATAAAAATCTCGGCACAGAATAAAACACTGATCGTAAAGAAAATACTATTTTCACTGAAAGTTAACTCACATTCGCTTTCGTTTATATAATACTATTTAAGAAGTAATAAACGAGTAATTAAAGTCTTATCGTATTATAAAATTTTATTGACTTTATTTAGTGATGAGCTGAGGACAGGTATCACATAATTATTGACATAAGAGAAGTGAAACTTTCGCCTCTTGTTTGTTATTTATTGTTTTTCCGATGATTTTTATCGAAATCGGCGTCAATTGTATTGTATTTCGGAGAAAAGCTAAGGATTGCCTCAATTTAGTAATAAATAAGTGAATAATGAGTAGGTTTTCAATATTTTAAACCGAAGTAAATGAGAGACTCATTAAATCCAAAAATTCTTAGATAGTATTCACTTTGAAGAAGAGATAAGAAGTCCTGATTTGAAAAGTGTTTAATTAATTTATTGACTGCAAGTCCTAATAAGCTCCTTGATAATAAGTGCAGTATTAGTTGGTAGCGCAAACTCGTATTAAGTTATCTTTTTCTTAATGAATCAAATTTAATATTTCTTTTAAAACTAATTTTCTTCTTAATTGGCTTTAAATTCAGAAGAATCACAAATGAAAAACATTGACATATACTTAGAGTCAATGCCTTCGATTAGATAACAAACCCTTTCCTCAATCGTTCAAATTTGAAGTATTGATTCTCTGTTAATGAACTGAAAACAACTTGGCACTTATCTGCTATTGCAAGACAATTGACTTTCAGATATGGAAGCAATGCATTGTGAGACAAAACATGTTATTTCAAATGATTATCCATAACTTGATTAAATGTGCTTGAATAGAAACATACACTTTGGCCTTGATTAGTTGCATAGATACATTGAAAGTGATCCTATTTAGAATATAAATATTTTCATTCAATTTGATGAAAACTCAATAAATAATAACGAGTTTGGTATAAATGTTTGAAATTATACTAAAAATGTTTTCGTTGAGTTTAAACCGAGTATTAAAATGAATAAAATAACTTTAATCCAAAAATATTCTGATTTCATACAAAATCTTCTCATTATTCTCATATATTTTTAAGATCAGAATCATTGTTAAGTCAGTCACGCATTTCAGACCATATTAAACACCTCTCCTATTATTGATGTATTGGATTATCTTCACATTGATGTGAAAACTATTTGAAAATCTATTCTTGTATTCTATTTGAACAAAATAAATGAACCTGTATATAAAAATTTATTTGATTCGAAATCTTTTAAATAAAATTATGGCTATAATTGAAAACTTGTATTTCAAGTAAATTGTTTGAGTGATATATTAATACCATTTTGTGATCCAATTTGAATCAAACATAAAAGGATCAAAACATTACCTGAAATTAGATTTGATGTCAAAATGAGTTTTATTCAGATTTGCAAAAAACAATGAAATTATAACACAGTTTACAAATTCATTTGAATTAAAAGTCGATAACTCTTTTGAGTGAAAATATAGAAAAGTTTGTTTGAATTTCGGAAATAGATTTGATTAACAATTTCTAACTTGTTGCTATATTTATGATTTGTTTATACAATTTTTAACTAATGTTTAACTAACATAAACTCAATGAAAAAGCAATAAAAATAACTGGAATTTCAATTCAAAAACGATAGGATCTGCAATCGATTCAAAAAGCATTAATTGAGAAAAGTGGTCCTGTCTATTTTTGTCTTATCTTATCAATTGTTTTAGAAACCAAGGTTAGAATGTTTTCATTATCAAAGGGAATGGGGCTAAAATACCCACCGTTTGAAAATCTCTACCTTATGAAAATCCCCACCATATAAAAATGAGAATTGACCTAAATTGAGGAATTCGTTATTATATAAACATACAAAAATTGAATTTGAAAAATATCAGGATGTTTAATTGAATTGTAAGTTAACAACCAAATTAAAAAATAAATTTGAACTAGAATCTTTTATCTGCAATTAAAAATATTGAGTCATTCTTCATATGCACTTAACATTTGAATATGGACAATATCCACGTATTATTAACAATCAATTTGATATTGATTAAATGATATCTACATCATACGTCAATCCTACCTTGGTTAATTCTGTGTTAATACCTATGTCAATTCATTCAGCTTATATGTGTATTTTCACAAGGTTGGAATTTTTAATATATTCCTTATCAAACTGCAAATCTTACTAGTGAGGGTTTAAATAACTGTCTTTGATTAATACCTTGGTATTATTGAAATCTTTAGCATGAAAAGGAATCTTTATTCAAATAACTGTCTTTAAAAAATAATTCAAATGAAATGATTGAAATGCATTTGTGTTCCACTGAAAGAATTTGAAATCAATGTTAAGAATAGTTTGAAATCCGTTGAAAATGTTTGGAAGGGTTTTAGAAAAACAAAAGTCATCACTGATTTAGAATTTATTTATACGAATAAATGAATAATTTTTTAACAATAGCCTTGAAATTCATTGTTCAGTCATAGAATTTGATTTTGCCATTTGCTCCTAGCTATTATTAATAAAAAGTTATAATTATTGTCTATTTGAATGGAACTCTCATTCAAAGCCCTCTAATCAGCAAATACTTAAATTTTAATACGAGTAAATTATGAATATAAAAGTGATCAGAATAAACTATTATAAACTATAATTTTAATAAAGGTTTCCCTCAATCGTCAGTGAATTCTCAAATGTCTTATCAAAACTTATTTTAAGTGTTTCTAAATTTAGGCATTTTTTGTGCCATTGTTTTAGAGAAAAGTAGAATTCAATGCAAATACAAATAAATAAAGTTTTGGGAAAATTGCAAACTCTCGCCAATAATTAGCACTTTATCTTAAATCAATTTTGTTTGCACTTCAACAGAGAAAACAACCTAGACAATATAGAGACAGCTAATATTGTGCAATATTTTGTGATAAAAGAAATTATGTCATCAAATGTGAGGACAGAAATGTCGATCGAAATGTTGAGAAAGTGTTTTGTTGTGACAAATGTTTTAATTGATTACTTGTGTTCGGCTTTAGTTCAAAATGTCATCACTTTATTGAAAAGGCTTTTGAATTGAATGAGGAAACCATAAGTTGCAAAAAGTTTTGAACGACATTATAGAGTGAGGCAAAAGTGGTTGAATGAAAGGCACAGCATTTTGCGCCTCTCTTTAATTATTCAGTAATGCATTTATACAGTTATTCAATCTTTGAGGCTATGATCTAAAGGCAGGAGTGCTTCACTTTCAATGCAAATACTGAGTGTGCACTGGGGGACAATCAGGCTATTCAATTTGCATTGCTCAACTTAAGAAATTTATGTTTTACTTTCGAAACAATTGATATATTGAGAAATGATTTAATTTCACACGATTTTAATCGATTTGTTCCTAAAAAACCCGATTTTACAATTCAATTTGTGTCTGGTAATGGCCTGTTGTGCAAGCATGACCACCCCTGGCAATGTGTGTTCTATTTGTGCACCTGTGCCACGTGCCAATGTGCTCTCATAGCGTATAAAGTGCTGAGCTTTTGATTGAGGTCTAAACTAAGCCAAGAATTATCCATCAAATATATAAATGATTAACTTATATAGAATTACTTCACTATTCAATTACCAAATGAATAATTGAATGTAATTGGCTTTCAATGCACTGTATTTTCAGAGTGTTTCACATGTGATGAAGAGTTTGCATGATTTTCAATCATTCACCTTCTCCATACACTGTCTGTGCTCTACTCTTTCCAAGAGTATCGGTATCAGTCGACTGTCCTTTTGTCTGACTGTCTGGTGTCGTGTCAGACAAACCGCTCTCTATTTTCAAACAATCATTTTATTTCCATTTCATTAATCCATTGCTCAGTTTATTTCGATTAGTTAAGAGACGAATCTATTATCTATCGGTTTGAAAGCACTCTCACATTCTGTCCGGGAGACAGACAGTGGGGAACTGCACCTGAAATCAAAGTAGCGATCAGTAGTGCGTATGAAAAGAGCATTGAAAACAAATTAATAATTGATCACATCTTTTAAGATCACATTTCGTCAATTGCTTTGAATTTATTTCTTATTCGTTGGTCTAAACTGACGAATAGGCGTTGATTTGGTTGACATAAACACTATATTTCTGTCAAAAAACTTTTGCCACTCTTTTCCCGTCAGCCATAAAATGTTAGCCACTTTTACCGAAGCCCATTATTATCGTGTGAACAGTAAGTGCAATAGGTCGACCACATTTGCCAATGGGTCGAACACTACCAGTGCCGGTGCCCTGTGAAGTATGTGGCGATAAATCCTACGGGTATTTAACTTATGGTTAATCTAATTATAATATTCTTAAAGTTTTCGTTGCTTTAATTTAAAAGTTTAATCGATATCTTAAATATTTAAAACCTATTAAATGGATCACTTGATTATCATAGAAAACATTACGGCGTTTACTGTTGTGACGGGTGTTCCTGCTTTTTCAAAAGGAGTATCAGGCGCAAAGTGAACTATCGCTGCATAAGTAAGTCATTAAAGGAAAATCATTTGAGTAAAATATAATTAATTATTTTTGACTCCAATTAATTTTAATTGAAAGCCGGCACTAATGAGTGCGTTATAGACAAAGCCCGACGCAATTGGTGTCCGTCGTGTCGACTCGAGAAATGCTTTGTGGTAAATATGAACCGCTATGGTATGCAAATTGTTGTTTACTTAATGATTGTTTAAGTTTAATGATTATTCTTCGATATATAGTGAGGTGTTCTCATTTGCAATCTATTGATTGCATGTCTTGTGTTATATGTTTGCAAATCATGTTTTGTTGCGATATTTGTTTCTTATTTTTAATTTGCTTTTTATTATTTTATGATTTATATTATTATTTATTAAAGTTATTACTTAATGATTAGATGTGTTCTGAATTTTAAGTAACTCTTCCGTGAGAGTCAACAGAATATAAAACATTATTAATATTATAATTAAACTCAAATAAAAGAATCAAAACAAAAAGTGTTTTTCTTTTTCCACATCTTTTCCCTAAACCCTAACCATTGATAGCTGTTCAGGAAGAGAGGGGTCCGCGAAAAGCCAAAAAACAAAACCATAAACCAATTAATGTTCATCTGATGAAAGCTATTCATCGTTCGCAACAAGAAGTGGACAAATGTATGGCAAAGTCGTCGATCATTAGCATAGAGGCTGTCAATACCTGTTCAAAGGCAGAGCACCAGTCAATTAGTGCCCAGAGCCGGGAGTCAGTGGTTACGACCCCTGAACCACAACTGCAGATTGTTCCTAATCGTGAACTACATTCGCAAAGCAATTCTCACATTCCTTTTCATCAGTATTTCAATAGACAACTGCTTTCTCCCGAACAGGCATATAATGAGACCAAATTGAGATCACTCGCCCTCTCCTCAGAATTAATAGATCTCCGCTTAGCGGCCAGTCGTTATGCCAGTGCTTTTCACTCATTTGGGTCCTTTAGACGACACGACCTATCCTTGCAATCACTCCATACCTCACCGGCTGTCTCTCCTCAGCCGATACCTCACAAATTTTACGAGCATTTAATACCTCGATATGACGCCCGAACACTTCTAATGCTACCCTCCATGACCAATATGATGAGCACGGGCACATCAGGTAGTGCTAATTCGCTGACATCAAATTGGTTGTTATCTAATTTGGTCAGAAACTAATCCTATTTGTGAACAATAGTGGTATTACTTCGCAAAATCGATTGTCCAATAATTCAATTGAAGAGCAAAACAAAATTCTATTCAATATATTCTATAAATACTAACAATTTTTTCAATGATTTTGATTCTTGGAATGTATGTCATCAATAAAATATTTAGCTTAATAATTGTTATTATTTACTGATTGGTTCTGAATATTGTGTACCAGATTTGTAAGAATAAACTTTAAACCGATTTTAAGTCTGAATTCAATTACTGTGAATCTCCGCTTAAGTCATGTCTTGTATTGTAAGTTGAGTTTTGATTTGTTAGACGGAGTGTGTAATCAATTGTCTTATGTATTGAGCAATAAATTATCAAAAATTAATGTTCAAACCAATTGTTATTATTGAATAATTATTTTTACCCGAACCTATTTTTTATGCACTTTATTCAGAGTCCATTTATGTATTTTATTCGGTATTTAATAACAAATGAATTATTCGGCGAAGAATTGATGGAAAATTAAATTTATTCATAATTTGTGAAACAAATCATTGTTTAAATCTCTTTCGCCGTATTTTTTTCAATCAATTGATTCTAATTTTACTCCTGTTTTGGTTAAATCGACGATAAGAAGCTTTATTTCCGAACGAATTGCCATAAAAATATCTTATCTATCTAAATATTTTGATTTATCTATGAAAATAAGTGCTAAAATGTATTTTTGGTAATGTTTAGCATAAATTAATTGAAGGGCTGACAGCTTTTCAATGAAGGCTTACTTTTTCAGCTCATCTTTAAATTAAAGGCATAACTGTTATTGAAATGCAGTTATTCTTTACTTTACTTTAATCTCATAACAAAATAAATGCGAATATTTGTGAGAATAATATAATTCTAGAGATCTTCTGAATTGAGTTTATTATTGTTTATATCTCTAGTTTTGGTTTTTATTTGATTAAAAATTATAATATAAATTGAACATGTTTACTTAAAAAAAATTAATGCCCACCAAAATAGTTTCCAATTAAAATAATTTAATTGAGTTTTTCATTCAAATATCAACATTTTGATCAATTGCCTGGTTCAAAAAATAAGATAGACCAAAATTAATAGTAATAAAACGGACAAGAGATGATCAATCAGAGTTTAATTTAAAACTTGAGCATGTTATGAATTAACAAATTGTGTAAAACCATATAAAATGAAATTAATTTTGAATACAATAAAATATATTGAGTCGAACCGCGCGCTTCGACTCTAACCTATAAATATCTGTCGCTTTCGTTCAGTCGTTTCATTCATTCG
>JAQGCS010000888.1:0-17228 GCA_034702105.1 Fuscozetes fuscipes
GGTGCCTGTGACAAAACTATATACTACATTCTATAAATGTAGTGAAAAACACAAAGGGTAAAATACAAGCCGACTCGCTTCGCTCGCTGTGAGAGGGGTATACCTGTAGTGTTAAAGTTTTGAAAAATTCTAGGGGGGGGGGATAATACCAAATTTTCCTTTCTAGGGGGATAATTCGTCGATCCCCCCTTGGCCATCCCTGATTAATAACATACTTCATTATGCAGTCCATTCCATCCATTATTGACTCTACAAATATCTGTTAGTTTTTGTTAATTATTTGTTTTGGATTAAAAGCAAATCGATTGGAATAATACAAAACTATTTTCACTGCCATTCGATGTCGTTCTGAAGAACAATATAGGACTGTCTTATTTCATAGAATTCATGTCAAGTATTGGCGCTCAGGGTTACATTTACTTCTATTTGAATGTCGAGGGCTTTAAGGTGTCAGCAGAACAGCAGATATCTGAGGCACAGCTCATTAAACTCGGAAAAAGTGATTCTCGCGATGCAATCAATTTAGAAAGTCTTAAAGAGGCCGCTATTAATATATACGACACATATCTTTCAGAAAAGGCTTCTCATAAACTTAAAATCGATGAAAATATTTCTAAAAGAATTCACTCAAGAATTTTGACCGAAAAACTCTCAGAAAATTGGTTCGATTCGGCGCATAATCAGGTCTATGACATTATGATGAATAGTGACAACTTCTTCGCTGCTTTCAAGAGAAGTAATCATTACATAAAACTGTTGGCAGAACTCGATTTACTCAAAGATCTCAATTCAAAACAAGAAGAGAGCGATCAGTCGAATAAACTCGAAGATAATGACAACAATTCAATAATATTTGATGATTGCGATAGTCTTAACTCATTGGAGGACATCGGTATTATGTCAGATACGGTTTCAATTACTAGTGAAGGTTCGGGTACTTCCAATTCTACATCCGGTTACAGCACTTCCAACACAACTTTATGTGCAACCGATGACTGGGAAATGAGCGCTGAGATCATCAAAACGGGAATCGTTAGAGAGTTCGGTAACGCTTACGCCGCGTATGTCATGAATGTTACCAAAAAAACCAATATTTCTGCTGAAGAAAAGTGGGTTATCCTCAGAAGGTATTCAGACTTTCATTCCTTCCATCAGAATATAGTAGAGAAGTGTCCAAATCTCAAGTTTCTAACTCTTCCGGGAAAAAGAACTTTCAATAATATGAATAAAGATTTCGTCGAACAGAGAAGACATTTATTGAATGCATACTTAAACCAATTACTTAAGAATTGTAAGACTCGACCCGATCTTAGGGAACAAATGTTTAACTTTTTCAGACCTGGAAATTACGAGAAAGAAAAGTTTCAATTCTCAAAATCAGTACAGAATTCTATTTTCAATCCATTAAAATCTTCTGTAATTAATGTGGGAAACGCTGTGAAAAGTAGTTCTGGCAACTTTTTCGATGGTTTGCAAAGACTAAGTCGTTTGAGTTCTATCACATCAAACAATTCTTTAGAAAATCTTCATAAAAATGGTTCAAAAGTGAATTCTCAGAGCGAACCACAAACTGTTAGCCACAAAACGAATGTTTCTCCACTCGAGAGTACAAAAGTTTCAGCCAATTTGGACACAGATAGTGAGGACAATATTCCTCTTAGAATTATGTTGTTATTAATGGACGAAGTGTTCGATCTGAAGAGTAAGAACCTTTGGCTCAGACGAAGAATTGTCACATTTCTTCGGCAAATAATCCAGGCTACTTATGGCGATGCTATTAATAGGAAAATCATTGATTATGTCGAAGAACTAACCAGTGCACCATCCATTTCAGAATATATCAAGGCTTTTAAGTAAGCTATTGAAGAATATTATTCTCTAAAATGTGCTAGTTTACTATTTATTTGATATAGGAACTCGTTTTGGCCGAGCGGTCATTTAGCACAACCGCTTCCTTGTCGTAATCAGAGCACAAAAATGCGGACCCGAGTAGCGGCTAAAATGCTTTTGTTGACCAGTCTTTCAGGTAAAACATTTTTTGGTCTCAAATGCCTCACTATTTTGAATGTCTGTCCAACAGATGATTTGAAGCGTATTATTGGCAGTGAAACCACACGAAAGGGATTGATGTGTATCTTCGAAATGTTCCAACACGAGAATCTAAACCGAAGATTAGTTCTAGTTCTTTTTGAAGGCATTCTTCAGCAATTATTTCCCGACAACCATTTTGACCAAATATTTCAAAAACTGCACTCAAAGTCCATTCGAATCCCTGAAACTGAGAAGAAGGGTAATAATTGGCCGCCATATCTCTATAAGTTTTTAGGTATCGACCGATCAGTTGCGAAGTCTCCCTCAAAGTCTCCGATTCACAGAAGAAAAAAGACATAATTATTGAGTTTTTGCCAAATATTTGCAGTTTTAGTGAAAATATAGTCTTAATTATTAAAAATGTTTAATCGATTACTAGTCTGTTGGCAACAAATTAACGGTTGTTTTGTTTTAATATTGTTATCCTTTGGGACCAAAGTTTTAATTTTAAATAAAATTAATTTAATAAAGAATTTCGAAATAAATTTGTAATAAAAGCACCAAAAGTTTGTACGAATAAAATGGCCCATCACACACACACACCACACACACTCACACACAAAAGCATCTAAATATTTTGAAAACTTATGCCATAAATATATTACTGCTTGTATGAGCATATTGGTCAATCTATTTTACGGAATATTCTAATTGGACCTGGCGAAAGTCCAAGAAAATTGCAGGGCTTGTCTCTAATGCAGTCTTTCCTAGACAAATAAATTCTATTTGAACCTAAGTTGTACAAATTCAAATGGTTCTTTTCTCATTTTAGCTGAACTAGTTTTGTTCCAACACGAATCTAAACTATGTTACTGTGGGTAGTTTAAAATCAATTTGAAAATAAAACATTGCAATGAATGCCATCTATTGTTGAGTTGTTTGCAATTGATTTCAATGTTTTCATTTATTTTTATGCTTTTTAATGATTTGATTATAATTTAAAATTTGCGGAAAAGCTGTGAGTTATGGACAAATTGCGTCGGGCTTTGAGTGGAGACGATTCAGTCAGTGGCGATGATGAAGAACAGGGTTTTGCCGCTCAGGTACTCCCATCCGCACAAAACTAAAATCGGTCACAATTGCATATGGAGCAACATGCAACATCTTTAAATTTTAGTGAATTTGATCTAGTATTGTTAACTGGAGTTTGTTTTATCTTCAGATAAACTCTGCGACAACCCTCAGTTGGTCGACACGTATTCAGGGATTTGCCATTTGTTTTGTACTCGGATTTGTTTTTTCGATTTTGGGTTCGGCTTTAATAGCTTTACCGAAAGGACTGATTCTGTTCGCAATGTTTTACACAATCGGAAACCTGACATCAATGGCCAGGTATTGGTTTGGTATTGATTTGGTTGTAAATACTTTGTGTTAATGTGTTTGATGTGTTTTAGTACAATGTTCTTAATGGGACCCTTCCGTCAAATAAAGAAGATGTTTAACGAGACGCGAGTGTTCGCCACAATCGGTGTCTTTGTATTTATGATATTAACCCTTTTGTCAGCGCTTTTGTGGAAGAAATCTCTTTTGGCGGTCATATTCTGTATTTGTCAGTTCTTGGCGTTCACTTGGTACTCCCTTTCGTATATCCCTTACGCCAGAGATATGGTCCGCAAAACAATCACTTCTTGTTTTTAATCGAATCTCTCCTCTGATATAAGTGTTGATAATTTTGGACAAAATATTTTTGTGCCTTATTTTCAAAAAATATTTTCGTCACTAATTTATTAATAAATTTTATAACATTTGGTATGTATTGTAACCCAAATCTCAAATTTAGTTAAATATTTATTTTCGTAATTATATTACAATATTTTATCTTTTGATAAATTTTATGAAAACTATTTGTTTCCTCAAATTTGATTAAAAGTACTTAAAATCGCTTTAAAACTCAAATTAAATAAACTTTGAATTGAATTTTGTAAACCAGTAGACAGTACTTCACAATCGCATGACTTTATTTAATCAAAATTAAGCTTGGTCACAAATTGATGTGCTCTCAATGGGAGACACGGACTGACAAAAGCATAGACAAGTGAAAGGGTTTGACTCAATCATTACATAATGAAACAGTTATGCAAAGTGTGCGCATCCTGGAAAAGGATGGATAACATTCTTGTTAAGTTACGTTAAAACATTGAATAGAGAAGTGAATCATTTAAGTAGAAAAAGAGCTGAGCACAATTATTAAAATGAAATATTAGAGCATTGCTACAATTTGAATTTTCGATCCAATGAATCAAAGCGTTAAAAACTGTCAAAACTTATAGGAAGCCCCTCTTTGGTCTTGGTTTTCCAAACCAGAACTTATGACAAGGAGAGTCAGAATCTGAACACTATTCTATCGTTTGTATTAAATAGAAAGTTGACACTAAAGGTACAATCAAACCCCTTTCCTGGAAATCAAAATTATTATAATTTATTAAATAATTATTTATGAAATTGATTTCCATTTGATTGTAAACAAAGTTTAACTCTATTATTAAAACCTTTTTTACCCAATATATTTTATCTTGGTTAGAAAATCTCATTTTTAATTAACTTTTACTTGTTTACTTTTTGTTCGAACAAATGAGACTTTTTTGAATAAATTTCTATCCAAATATAAGGTACAAAAATTGGTGTACATGTTCATCTCAAAAATTATACTCAAATCTAGTAATGGGTTCGAAATTAGTAGCAAAGTTATATTTTTCATGTATGACCTCCCTGTCAACTTTCTATTTAACACAATCGATAGAGTTTATAAATCCTGACTTAGCAATTAGGGCACAGCAGAAAGTCTCAAATATAGCCTCACACCAGGAATGGGCAAGGGGATTAACAGGAGGGGGTTTTATACTAGGGTATTAAGAGATGCTCTGATCAACAAAATAACAATTTTACAGAAATCTGGACATCATATAAGTGATCAAAAATTTCCATAAATTTTCGAAAATCTAGGGCCAAACTCTTCGGATTTGATGACAATTTTTCGGATTTTCAAAAATTTAGGGAGGGGGTCCAAAAAAATTCATCAAAAATCAATTTAGAGGTCATTTGAGAGGTCATGGAGGTCATATAAGTTGGTTTCGAGGCAAATAAAAAATACCCCAGTGCCCAACCCTGCCTCACACATATAAATGAGCACACTTTTACTTTAAATTGGGTTTAACTTAAATTGAAAAGGGTAATTAACGTGAATTCAATTATATTCGATAAGTTCTAGGTTATAGATTTCTTATTTTAACGTACTTTGAACAGAAAAAAAGATAACGATTCAAAAATGTTGCTCTCCACCTTGATCATTCTACTCAAAAAAATGGTGTGAAAACGCCCTTGATGCGTTTACCCTTTGATATCGTTTCGGATACAGATTTCTTTGACACTTAAAACACTCAAAATTTGTTATATATATTGACAACAATTTAATAAAACTTTTGTTACTTTTAATTATAATTTTTAAACATTTGTAGCTATTCTCCAGAATACTCTTGTATTAATCTCTAATCTCTGATGATGGCGGATAATCCGCAAAACAATCAAGTTGATAAATAAATTTTCTCTTCTAAATAATAAAATTGTAAATTAAGTCATTAATTTCAAAGAATATTCTTCCAAGAATACAACGATAATTTTGGCAATCATTTGAATCATACATTTGAATCAATCAATTTGTTATTACTGAAAGCTCACTCCATTATAACTCTAACTTTATAGTTTATACCTAAGCTTGGCAAAAACAGGCCCAGAAAATGGTTTTGTATTATTAATTGTAAGTTTTATTCATGTTTTTGTCCTTAGCACTAAAGTAATATTAGAGATTAGAATACAAATTCATTGGGAATTTATAATCTAAAAGAATTTATATTTTGTACAATAAGTTGTTTGAAACTCATTTTATTAAAATTCGTTATAACTTAAAAGCAATTTATTGATTAATTTGTCCAAAAAAGCGAACATTTTCTGAGCATTACTTTAATTAATAGAAAGTCACCAAAAGAAACAATTTTTCTATCAATTAGTTAATTGAAAGAATTTACTCAAATCTTTTACATTAATTGCATTTCAAAAGAATTAATATTTAGTATTGTATTGTTTGTATTGTTTAGCGAAATATTTAGTTGTTCTCCAATTATATTGGAATCTTACCTTCAGTATAGTCTACAATAAAATGGGATCAAAATTAACAAAACTTGCGTCCGAATCGGGTGTTCCGGGACTTTCGCATATATTCGCCACAAAGGGTGTTCGGAAAGGGGTCTGGGCCTTCGTTTTCATTCTGTTCGTTAGTTTAACGATTCGTGATTTAATAGATATGTTGAAAGATTACACACAATTTCCAGTGTCTGTAAGCGTACGTATAACTGACTCTCGAGTGCTTCCATTTCCAGCGGTCACTGTCTGTAACCTGAATGCTGTCCATAGGGGCAGGTTTTGCAATAATAAAGAAATAGAAAAACCACAAAACGTTGCGAAAATTCTTTGTGCAAATTTAGGGGATTTACTCGACTCTTGCGAAATATCAAAGGTTTTAAATGTTTTAAATTAATTAATTAATTAATTAATCGATTCAAAGATGTTGGACGAACTCCTCAATAAGGGACGTCTCTATTGTGGAACTTCAACTCCCAAAACAACATCAGACAAACCGAAGCCTAAATCTAAAACTCAGTCGAAATCACAACAGAAACTGAACGCAACAAAAGGCAGACGAAACGGGAAGAGACAGAAACGACAGATAAATCTCTCAGATGTCGTCAAAACTGTGAGAGAAGTGGGAACTTTCGTTAGAGGAGACGGCTCTAAAGGCAGTGGCATCGGTGGTATTATCAATGGCATTCAGGACACAGTCAAGTCGTTCTCAGAAGGAGGCGGACCATTGGATGGAGTGATAACTCAAATCGCAAATATAGTTGGTTTCAATATCTCATCGAGTGCTGACATCGTTCCAACACTTTTCATGAGGGCTTTCACTGAAGTAACTGTAAGTCCTTTCAAGTGTTGAGACTATAAATTAGTTCAAAACATTTAACACAATATCTATCGAATGGGTGAAAGGGTTGTCGACTGGGTTCAGGAAACGCCAAGAGTGCAATGCCTGAGAAATTAAGGAGTACCCTATCAAATTTGACCTCAACTTTTACAGTAAAGAACATTTTAATGGAAATGAACACATTTTAATATTAACTTGCTTCAGAGCGGCGGCTGTTTATTAAAAGCTCCCAAATTGGTCGGACTTTTTCAAGAAATGTCTCAAAAAATGGCAAATACTATATCGAAGTGCACTTCTCCATGGGTTGACTCATTGAAAGGCAGTATTAATAAAGGTTTGAATGAATTTTTAAATTAAACTTAATATTTGGATACAGAATAAATAAAAAATTAAGCAAGCCTAACCAAAATGATAAACTTTTTTTCAATGTTAACAAGAAGTTTATAAAGATAAACTCATTTCAGACCAGTTTTGAACTTGCTGAATCTTAAATTTATTTTGTTTCATAACAAGTAATCATAAAAATCGATTTTTATTAAATTTAAGGCAATATCCCGTTTAAATGGCTTTGAATTGGCACTAGCTACTAATGTTCAAGAAATATTATCATCACTCAAATTTAATTCTAAAATAAAATAAAATGAACTAGTGCTAAGAGTTTCAAAATAGTTTCAAAGCTTTAAAGTGCATAGTGCAAAGCTACATAGTGATCGAATGTGCATGTACAATGTCTTATTCATATAAATTGTAACAAAATTACTAAGGGTGAGAGCTAAAACAAAAAGTTTCACATAAATGATGAAACATATTCAAATGCCTTCAATTAACCTTGTCATTGATTTTATGAACATTTAACTAAAGTTCCGAGTTATTTGCCATAAATAATTTTGCTTATTTCTGTCCTCATTCAAGATTGTGCTGCTTTTGCAGCTCTGGTCATAGATTTTGGTGATGTTGTGATTTTTGCAAAACTTTAAAAATGCCCCTTGCCCATCTCTGATTAAAACTAATAGTGATAAAAATGAACTGAGTTTTGACTTTAATGAAAAGGAGAGACACCGTGGTTTATACTTCTGGATTTATTATCTTCATGGTTGGCAGAGTTAGCGAAAAACGACCCTCTCGAGGCAAAGGCAATCGGTCACCAAAGTGAGCATTTGATCCAACAGTGCTATTTTGCTGGTCGTCATTGCCATCCATCAGAAGATTTCTCTGACTTTTTCTATAATTCTTATGGCAATTGTTTTACCTATAATTTGCATTTACATAACAACCAATCACTAAACGAATCGATGGGCGCTCTTTCAGGTAATCATTGATTCATTGCTTTTTTCGTTTCATTTATTTAATTAAAATCGAGTGAAGGCTTTACTGGTCCTAAATTTGGATTAGAGTTAACTTTGGATTTAGAAACAGATCAATATATGCCTACATCACGAGAGGCAGGGGCTAAAGTCATAGTTCATGACAGCGCAACTCGGGCTGATCCTGATCAAGATTCAGTTCATGTTCCACCTGGCTTAGTAACTTATGTTGGAGTGAGACTGGTTAACATAACACGACTTCCAGCCCCCTATCCTGACAAATGCTCAGACGACTGGCAAGACTTGAGTCTGAAGCGATGGGCCAAACATTTGAGTTATGAAACTTACTCGAGTCAAATATGTCTCAAACTATGTCTTCAAAGCTTTACAATAAAGCACTGCAAGTGTTGGAGTTCGTCATCTCCGCCCCCACAGACAGAAGTGTTTCAGTGCGACACCAGGAAAAATAAAAGTAATTATTCCCAGGGGTACCTAAGGTCCGCGATACTCCCTTGAGTACCACTAATTATTACTTAAGTAATAATAATCAAGGATGGGCTCAGAAATCCCCTAAAGAATTAGTGAATCAAAAACGCTGACTAGTGAAAATCTACTAGTATTATATATATAATGGCAGTTTTTCGCAGAATTCACCAGTTTGTTCCTTATTTTTAATTTAGTTAACTGGATACGAGAATATATTAGACAAAATGACACTACCCTATTTTATCACAAAACTAGGGCAAGATTTTTCCAAATCTCAAACCGCGGGGATTTTTAGAAAATCCCACTTGGCTAACCCATTTCTCCATCCCCTTGGAATTGAATTTGGGCCCAAAAAAAATCTCTCTTCTGCATCCCTACTTCTTAGGTCGCGAACCTGTAACCTTGTCCACCCCTGATTATAACAAACTTCTTTCGCTATAAAATGACAGCTCAGGAGGAATGCACTGAAATGATTCGTCAGATGTATTACAAGCAGATAATAAACTGCAACTGTCCGCCCCGTTGTACGGAACGTAGTTTCGAGAAGTTTGTCTCCACCGGCAAAGAACTGCCTCAATGTTCGGCCCTTTCGTCGCCCAACAAAGAGGCGTCGGCTGAGGAAAAGTGAGTGAAAATGAAATTAAAGTTTATTTTATTGTTTTAATTGTTTATTGACTTCAGAGAGAATTTTGCGAAAGTTGTCATTTATTTTCAATCATTGAGTTATCAGGAGATAAATCAGTTCCCAAAATATACGGTCAGTTCTGTTCAATAAATTAAAACATTTTTAATCAAATGATTGGAATATATTTCAGTTGACGGCTCTCTTGGGTGGAATCGGAGGCATATTAGGGGTGTATTTGGGCTTCTCTTTCATCGCTATCTTCGAGTTAATCGAAGTGATCAGTCGGTATCTGATGTGTGGCTCAGAAAAGACAGAAAAACAAAAATCCATTAAAAAGACTAAAACAAAAGCATCGAAAGTGAATACTATATCAACGACTCCCACAAAGAAAGCTTTCGAATGACTAGAATTACGTAGAAATTTAGTAAAAATCTGAGTCTGAGCTGTTCTGATGGTCTGATATATTATTGAGAGATACGTTTGAGGTGTTGTTATCACAAAATATTTGAGCACTTTTTCGTTTTATGATTGATTGCCGCGTTTCGGATGAGGCACTTTCCATATCACACAAGGATTTTCGTGGCTCCACTTCACTCATCATAATGGTCTCGATCAGCATAAGACATTTGCCCACTTCGTTGTTTTTGGCGCAACACAACGATGGCGTCAATTCGTCCGCATCGTAGGCATTGACTGAAGCGCCCAACAGTAGTAACTCCTGCGTCACATTCACTAAACCATTTGCAGCGCTTATGTGGAGCGGAGTCTTCAGCTCACTGTTGATGGCATTAACTAATTGGTTACATTTCTCAAGAATTTTGAGCCCACATTCGCTGTGACTATAAATGCAACACAAATGAAGAGCTGTGTTGTGTTTTTTGTCCTCTGCCTTCAGATTCGCGCCCAAAGACATCAAATACTCCATTATTTTAATATTTCCCCGTTTGGACGCATACATCAAAGGCGTCTGACTTTTGATATCAGTACAGTCTATATTCAAACCATTAGAGATTAAGATATCTATTATTTTTGTAACACTAGAGTTGGCCAAAGCGGTGAAGTGGAGGACAGACCTTAATTGAAATCAAGAAATATTTAAGTATTTTGAGAAAAATAAAATATACAATAGTTTTACCGATTTTTGTGGTCAACTAAAGATAGATTATGAGCGCCGAAGTGTGAGATCAAGAGCTCAAGACATTCGACATTCGCAGAGAGACTAAAATAAACATCGAATCATTTGATTGTAACAAATGATTTGGTGGAAAACTTACGCGGATAAGTGGAAAGGAGTCACTTTATTCCCCCAAATATTCTTCGATGCGGCAAATTCCAAGAGAGCACTCACGCAATCGGGATGAGCTTTGAGTGCCGCCCAATGGAGAGGAGTCATGCCTTCTCTGTCAGTCAGGGCTTCCGGAGAATAGTTAGTCTTTGATTGAAGTAAAGTAATTAGTATTTCTGTCCGACCAAAGGCTGCGGCCAAATGGTAGGCAGTTTTGCCATTAAGACAGGGCATATTGGGCAGAGCTCCGCAACTGAGCAAAGACTTTACCGACTTCTCAACACCTGAATAAATGGCATAGAAAAGTGCCGAACGTTTCTGAGAATCAGTTGTGTTGGGATCAGCTTTTCTTTTCAAAAGCAATTCAACGCATTCGGCACCGTTTTCGTTGAGTGCGGCCAACATAAGAGGTGTCCTCCCGCGGAGATCACTGATCTCCAGATGTTCGACATAACTGAGCAAAACATTGAGTGTGTCGTGAAGTGCGAACTGTGCGGCCACTAAAACCGATTGATTAATGATATGAGAACTGAACTTCAAATTCGATACATTCATCAAAAAATCCAAAATAATTTTGACACAAGAATTGTGTTCTTTAAGAATCGCATATTCGAGAGCGGGTCCGATGTCTTGGAAACCATTTTCCAATAATTTTTGAAGTGCTTCCTCTTTGCCGTAAAAAGCGGCGCAATGTGTGGGACAGACACACATTTTGACTGTTTTCCAATCGTGAGCGGCGATCAAAGAATTGACAGCACTGGTCATACCGTTAGCCGCGGCATAATGTAAGGCATAAAATCCATTGTTATCGCAAATGTCTGGCTTTGCTCCGAATTCTAACAGGAGATCAACGCAGCGGTTGTCGTCTTCTTCGCGAGAGGCGGCGCAATGCAAAGCAGTCACACCATTTAAGTCTTTCTGATTGACATCGAATTTTTCGGTATAACTCTTCAGTAAAAAGTCGAGACATTCAGAGTTCTGCCCATTTGAGGCGTAATGCAAAAGAGATCGGTTGAAGGCATCGACCAGTTTGTCGGGTAAAGGCATAAGCAGTTGAAGGCATTCTTTGTTTCCGGAATATGAGGCCATGAAATGTGCTGTTCGGCCCCACGTATCACATATTTGGGAATTGGCGTTGGCGTCGGTCAGACGTTTGCAGGCACTTGAGATGCCGGCCATCGATGCGTAATGTAATGCACTCATGCCGTGAGTGTCGATTAGATTCACTTCTGAGTCCGACATCTTGATCAGAGCGTCGATGACTGGAGTGTGACCCGAACCGGACGCGTAATGCAGAGGAGTGGCTAAAGCCTTGTCTGCTATACTAGTGTTGGCACCACATCTGATCAGATCAGTAATCATGTTGTGTCGGCCGTATTTGGCCGCTAAATGCAGAGCAGTTCTGCCATATTTGTCGCGTGCATTCACATCAATCAAGTCTTTATGTGTGAGCAACACATCCAAAGCACTCGCCCCTATGCGAGAGGATGCGGCCAAATGCAAAGGAGTGATACCACTATGGTTGACACACGACAGGTTTGCCTCTCTCAGAATCAATTCATCGAGAATGTCATCCTGCCCGTTTAGTGCTGCCCAGTGGACAGCGCTGTTTCCAAAGGCATCGATTGCATCAATTTTTGCGCCAAAGTCGAGAAGAAGTTGCAAAGCGTTTAGCGATCCTTTGGTGGCCGCTATATGTAAGGGCGTCATCAGATCTTTGTCCCTCACATTGACTTCAGCGCCTCCAGTAGTGACCAAAAAACGAATGGCATCAGTGCTGTCGACTTCGGCGGCGTAATGGATGGGTCTTCGATCACATTTGTCAAAAGCGTTTGCCTGCGCTCTGTTTGACAGAAGAAATGCTATCAAATCCAGGTTTGAGTTGAAGACTGCGTGATGTAAAGGCGTTGCGCCCAACCTATGCATCACTTCAATCAGAAACAGAACAACATTTGTGGAACAGACCGGTCCGAAGCATCGATGGTATTGACATGCGGTAGTAGTAGTCGAGCGCACTCCAGACCATTGTTGGCGGCGCACACGTGCATAGGAGTGATCCACTGACGGTCTCGAGGGTTGGCTTCGGCCCCTTTTTCCAGAAGCAGTTTAACCATAAGGTCGTGGTTATTACAACAGGCCCTATGCAGAGGACTGACCCACTCGTTGTCACGAGCATTGATTCGAGCGCCGGCTTCGATAAGCATCTGTGCGATCTCTGTGTAACCCAAAGAGGAGCACAAATGCAAAGGACTTCTTCTCATTCGATCGCATTTATTGATGTCCTCATCGTTTCCTATCAAATGTCTGACCTGTTGTTTGTCGTTCCGAAGAATTGCTTTAATTAACTTCGGCTTAAATGAGACAAAATATTGAAATTAATTGAAACAAATAACAAACCAATTGTACAAAACCTGATCCCGAAGATTGAGGACATTCACCCTTCGATTGGTTCCCATTTCCACTCAAATCAATTCAATTATTATTAAAATTTATTCAATTCTTTCCAATCGTTTCAAATAAAGTTTGAAATATTTGTAAATAAAAATTGTTTTCATTATTTAAATGAAAACAAATGGGAAACGAATCGATTCTTAATTAAAGTATTTTAACCACAAATCCATTGATTAATAAAATGAATTCAAAACTAATAACAAATTATAATAAATTGAAAAACAATTTCCTTTCAATTCATTCAATTGATTCACATTTGGATTCACTGCTCACTCATTGACGACAAAAAATCAAATGTAAAACGCGTTCAAAAAACACATAATTTTTATTAATCGCTAGATGTCAGCAATGTGTTAGTGTGTGTGTGTGTGTGTGTGTGTGTGTGTGTGTGTGTGTGTGTTTCTGGAATAACTGTTACAGAACAGATTATTTATTTTTTATATCATTTTAATCTTTTAAAATAATTTTAAATTATTATTACATGAGATGAGGGGTGAAAATTCTATGAAATAATATATAGTTTAATAATGTTAGAAAATGTTCAAAAGATGAGAGTATTTAATATTTTTAGCAGGGATGCCCAAAGGGAGGTCGACCGCCCACCCCTTCTAGAGTCGAGAATTTCGGCTTTTCCTCCTCTAGAATTTTTAAAATTACACCCGTCTGCCGCCGAGGAAAGCAAGGTGGCAAATTAAAAAAAAACTGCTCCCTAGACCCTTTTCCTAGAAAAATTTGGAAAAACTACCCCCAGATCCCCTCTAGAGCCGATTTGTTAAGATTATTTTTGAAATCTGAATTTCGCTCAATTGTTTGAATATTTTCTTGAGTCGAGACATAATATCGGACACAAACAAACAAATTAGAGTTTTTACAAATTTGAATGATTTGAGTGCAAATTAAAGTAAAACATTACAATTAATCACATTCACTTATTTTCTGCCATTTAACCGGAATTTCCCTTGTTACATAAGGATATACGATGTATAAGGAAAACTCGATGTAAGGAAATATTTTTGAGTTCCCTTAAATCGAGGTTCAATTGTAATAAGACGCCAATTATTTCTCCTTAATCAATCAGTTAAAATTGGTTTAGAACAACTATAAAATTAATGGTAAACATATATTTAGAGGGATTGAGCGTTTCAAATGAAATGCTTATTCACTCCATGCCTTTCAGGATCACTCCTTAATCCTTTAACATTCCCTGGGATTCCCTTTCAAAGTTATTGTCAAAAGCCAAGCGACTTATACGTCTAAAGTGTGCACTCCCTTGGGCATTCCCTTGGGCTCATTCAAGTATAGTAACAATAATTCAATGCAAAAGTGGTTTAATTGAGAGAATATCTGAAATTCCTTCGATTCAAGAGAAATACATTCATTAGATTCGTGACAGACTTAACACAAATTAATTTTTAATTTTCAAAACGAAATATAATATAAATAATAGATTCCATTCAAGTAATTGATTAAAACTAAACGGAGATAACTGTCGATATTAATGACTACCGAAACAATTTGAGGGCAAAACTCAATTCTTTTTGTTTAAATTTTGTTACTTAAGTAATGGTTAGAACTCACGATTGACTCAATAAAATCATTCTATTCTTTGCTGATTAGTTATAAATAATCGATTGAACCATAATTTTCTGATTCCCTAATAAAACGTAATTATTCCGATTTAAACTCCAATATATATATAAAGTAATTATATTGTGCGTCACTAATGGCCATAAGGGGGTATGCCTTAAGGGAGTATATCATAAGGGGGTTTACTATAAGTGGGCATAGCACAAATATCCTCAGTTTTGAGGATATTCACTAGGTTCGATTATCGGTGCACTTCGCGTGCAAGCTATTTTTCCCGTTTTTCCGTAAAAAAGTGACCATGAACTCAGTTGAAACTAGATTTAAACCAAATTTAAATTAAGTTAACGCAATTAGAACTAAATTTGACCATTTTTATGTGATTTCAAGCTATTTTGGCTTGATAACGGCTGGCTTTATCTTTGAAGCTGAAATTAAAAATTTATGAAGTTTTAATTTGATTAAACAATTGTATCTAGAGCATCATTTGAATCAATGGTAATCAAAACCGATATGTTATTCATACTTATCGAATGGTCAGAACAAATGGCAATAAGCCATTCCTTATTTTTTAAAAGTAAAAATAGAGCATTCTTTCAATGATTAAGAGGTTAGTCTCAAAATGAGATTCATTTGATTAATGATTAATTAGAAAGAAATCGGTTTTTCCGATGCACTCAAAAACAGTTTCTAAAAATAATAATTTAATCGATTCTTATCTGAATATAAAATTAAGCAAAAAAAAGTATGAAATGAATTGCCATCAAATTCACTCAATTCTTGCGGCACTTTTTATATACATTTTTCTAATTCAAATCCAAGTCATTTGTCTTAAAATTTTGAAACTGGAAGAAATTTGACTATTTAACTAGTTTCCATTCAGCGAGACAACATCTTTTAAATTATTTATTCTATTAATTATTACATCAGGTAATAATGTTGTGATTTAAAGATTCAATCGCTTTCAGTTCGGGGGAAAAATTGAAGACATGGATATCAAATTCAACTTTTTATAGTAAACTAGGTTATTGAAATTTGAAACTCATTACATTTATATTTATTATGGAAATTATGTAATTGAAAATCAAAACATGAAAATCCAATTTTATTATCTCTACAATTATTTATGAATTTATGGCCAGAAAAAGACTCGAAGATGTTTTATGTATTATTCAAATGGGAATGAATAGCCATTTAGAGCTCCAATTCTGTAATTCTCTGCTCATAAGGAATATATCGAAAAATTCTTTAAAATTCAAATAAACTTTGATTTTTGGTGAAAAAAGTAACACAAATACTAAAACAAATATTAATTACTCACAAAATGGATATAACTATAATTTCACCAAAAATGTTAAAATATTAGTATTATTGAAATATTTTAAAGTAATTTCTTACTTTTGGTCCACAAACTCAGTTAACCACAAACTGATGGTATAGTTGACAGACAGTTTCGCTAAACACTGTTAGCTTTTTCAATGTTAATGTGAGTGAAGTCACTCTCATTATGAGACTTATGGCCAGTCGTTGGACAGAGAGAACATGATTTCAGCGGCGATTCAAACACATGTTTTCAATAATATAAAGTTTCAAATTTATTGTTTAAAGTTTAAATCACAGAATTCTGTTGGGATAGCTGTGTCTGGATTAGAATTCTGTGATTTAAACTTTAAACAATAAAAGTTAACAGTGTTTAGCGAAACTGTGTGTCAACTATACCATCAATTTGTGGTTAACTGAGTTTGTGGACCAAAAGTAAGAAATTACTTTAAAATATTTCAATTATGTGCTCCCACAACTACCAAGATCTTAATGAAAATTAGTATTATTGTTGCTCTATCTCATTTCTGCTTTAGTTTTGAAGACCCGTTTTTTTGTTCCACTGATTTGAGCTCGACTTAAATGCAGAGTTTAGTGTATTTAGACATCTCAAAGAGGTGATGAGTCTAAAATTCCCCCAGAAATCCTGAGCTATCACCTTTTAGAGCGACGCCCAAAAACGTCCCATTGCTCTAGCACTGAACGGGAATTACTACTATACGCATCCAAAAAGGAACTGAATATAAACTTTGAGGGACTAAATGGTGGAAAACTGAAATTAGAATGAACATTTCAGATTTTTTTCTTTTTTTTTGCGAAACGAGCAAGAAAATAATTGTGATAATCAAAATTACAGTAAATATTGCATAAATCCGTCCCCAAGTCATTGACAATAATATGCCCAAGTCTGTATTCTACTGTTTGATAAAAACTCAAAGTTGACATGGAGGTCATACATGAAAAAGATGACTTTGTAACTAATTTCAAGCCCATTACTAGATTTTAATATAATTTTAAAATGAGCTTGTACCTAGGGATGCCAAAATAGAAATAATCTCATTTTTGCGGGAAATATTTCTAGAAATATTTCTGGGAATATTTCTCAAA
>JAQGCS010000889.1:0-17211 GCA_034702105.1 Fuscozetes fuscipes
TTTGCGGTCTGAGCCGACTCTCGAAAATTTTAAGTCGAGACTCAAGACATTTGATTTTAATAGCATTTAGTTTTATATTATATTTATATTTTATGGCTTTCTATGTATACCAACTTGAGTTGAAAGAGATGCCAATAAAGTTTGATTTGATTTGATTTGATTATGGGTATGCGTCAAACTGTGCACAGGTAGGCACACAAGTCACTGACCAATGCACACACTTTAGGCAATAATTTAATGAAATTCTGTTTATTTGCTACCATTTGATAAGAATTTTCAACTCTGGGTTCATAACTACCCGTTTGACAAATAACGACAATTGAGTGAAATATGAAATCAATTTTATTAAGGCTTTGATTTTTAAATCAATTTCAGACTAAATTCAAATCGAGTTTCCGATAATTTGATAAAATGGAACCGTTTTTCACTAAAAACAGACAATTCATAGATTGAATGTTTGGTCAAAACTCTCAAAACCAAGACTATTGTTATAATTGAAAATCATTTCAATCAGTTTTAGTGAGTTTTAAATGAGTCCGACTTATGACAGAAACTGAATTTCCACAGAAATGAAAGGTTGGTCTCAATGTCTTCGAGTAAAGTTTGAATGAGTGAACAGTCTGTTTATAGTTATCACAAATTGAATGCATTCCTATTTTGTATTTATAATAATTCACATTCTTTTCACAACTTATGGTTGAGTGCAATGAATACCTTTTAATTACAACTAAACTGAGAGAAACCCAAATATAAAATACAATTAATTCCCAAATAATTGATTTAATGAATGTTCCGAAAGGGGTGCGGAAAGTCATCTGTCGAGAGGAAAGGTTATAGATCTACTAGTATATAGTCGACTACCTCTAGGAACGTCATATAAAGAATCGGTGTCATCTACGTTAATGGCCGCCATTTTGACAAAAATAGATTTCGTCTTAAACTTGATTCTAAACAGGTTTCGTTTAATGGCTGAATTCGTTTCAACTCCTTTATGTTGAGTATAAATTGAATTAACCCGTAAAATTGCCCATAGGGGCGAAAATTTTTCAGAGAGCTCCTTCAAAATTTAAAAATTGTAGGGATAGTGATCTAAGTAATTGGCTTCCGCATCCCTGATCCAAAAACAATTATTGACTAAATTACTATAAGTGACTGAATTTGAAAAGTAATTGCTCAGATTTGACCCTTAAATGTAAGTGCGGCACAACTTATAGATGGGTTTCTCTGTTCTCCAATTATATTAAAAATCAAAAGAATATTTGAATTTGAATTTGGAATTCTTGTGAATCACAGTTTGATATAAACTAAAATCACATTTTTCTAGAAATTAATTATCAGTGAAGAGGTTAGGAATTAAAGCCTTTAGTCTAAAGTCCGATACATTTCCTCCAATTGACGGCCAAAAAAGTTTCTGATTTCGATTCTCTGAAAATATCGATTATATTAATAAAATTCAATACTTTAACAAATTGTTACTTTAGTCTTAAGAGTTGGAGTCAACAATCCGTTGTCAATAGTAAAGGCTTCGTGAGTGAGATAAATGTCTTTGAGCTGTTCGAATGGAAGCAGTCCCTCCTGTTTTCCCAAACTCAATAAGTCAGTGATTATTGCTTTCTTCACTTCCTGTGGATCGCAACACAATTTAAAACAATTGATTAAAAAGAAAGAGTTGACAAACACTTGCTTTGTTTTGACACATATCTCTAAGAGTTCCCCTGATATTATTCTTTCGACACCAAAGCGTCAGAACAGTGTCTTCTGGGACCACAACAGCCACTAAACAAGACTTAAGACTTTCGCCGTAAACGAAGATCTGAGCGATGAATTTGCTTTTGCTGTAAATGTTTTCTATCTTTTCGGGAGCGATATATTCGCCCTGGGATAACTTAAAGATATGTTTCTTCCGGTCTATTATACGCAGAGTTCCATTCTATCAAATTATAATTCAAATCTATTAGTGATTCCAATTTTAATGATACCGACCGAAGTCCACTGTCCGACATCACCAGTTCTTAGCCACCCTTCTCTATCGATAACAGTTGACGTTTTCTCTGCATCTTTGAAATAACCTTTGAAAACGAGGGGCCCTTTTACACATATCTCCCCTTTCCCCTCTTTGGCAAAATATTTCATATCAGGGATGTCCACTAGTTTGATAGCACAACCGGGTAGAGGAGGGCCCACATGTCCTGTTTGAATGCAAGCAAAAACTAACTTGTGGATAAAGATTGTTGAACAAACCTGCTTCCGAGTCCCCTGGTAAAGTGAGAGTACAGGGACAGACACACTCAGTCTGACCGTAACCCTCTGTGATCTAAAATGAAATTCAAATTACGAATCAATAGATTTTACTGATTATTAAATCTTGTTTTTTGTGTAAATACTTAAATAAATTGAATTTTAAAACTGCTTTTCCTTAGACTCGGACTTAATTTAGATTCATTTTACTATGAATTTTGTGTTTGTTTAGTAAAGAAATGGTTAAGATATAAGACATACCACACAACCTAAAGCGCATCGCATGAATTCCAAGACATTGGCACTAAGAGGTGCAGAACCACATACCATGAGTCGCACTTTTCCGCCCAAACCTTCGCGAATAGCTTTGAATACAATTTTATCCCAAATGCCGTTATTCCTAATAATTCTTTTCTCGACTTCGCTCTGTTTGCTTGCAATGGCTTTCCTGAGCAGCCATTCTTTGAGCTTATTTCCCTTTACATTGGAATAGCATTTGTCATAAATCCGCGTCAAAAGTCGGGGCACCACTACATTGTAATGAAAGTGTTAAAACATGAAAAACTACAGTATTAAGATACCTGGCACAATAGTTGGATGACATATTTTCATGTCATCGGATAGGTTTTTGATATCACCGCTGAAGATAACTATTTTTCCGCCCACCATAAAAACCGCGGCCTTTGAGTCATTGGATTATTTGAATGTGAAAGCAATGATTGAATACCTGACAGCATCGCTCAAACATATGGGCCAATGGAAGGAATGACAGCATCGTATCATTTTTGTTGGGCGCCTGTTCTCCCTTTTAGTCCATTTCATTGAGAAATCAAATTATTATTAATATTAAGAATAAAAGTTTTAAACATTTTGTAGCATAGAATCACTTTTTATAAGTCAAACGTTTATAATATTAATTGCCATAGTAATGGAAAATTGCCCTCAAATGCCCCTCAAATACCTCTTTCCCTTAACATACATACAAGTTGTCACAACGACTTACAAGTTGGTAAATAACCGAACAGATATTGGCTATAATGCTCGCATGAGTTAACATAACTCCTTTTGGGACATCAGTAGTTCCACTCGTGTAACAGACAACTGCCAAATCTTCGGCTTCGGGAGGCTTTTGGTCAAAAAAAAATTATTCATTATATTCAGTTTTAGTTTATTGTTTGGGTAAGATTTAAGATTACCGAGCTTTCTTTTGGATGTTTTTGCCCTAACTCTTCAACTTCTTTAAAAGTCATAACTATTGGAAGTAATAATCAATTATTAGTTTTATTCATAAAAACAATTTTTATTACCTTTTATTCCATAACTCAGAGCTTATGTCAAATGAAAAAGATTTAAAAGTAAATTAATTATTTTGAAGTATCAAATTAAAAATTAAAAAATCAATTTGACCTAGATATTAACGAATTTTACACAAGATAATAATCAATTGAAACCAATACTTACCTTTACTTTTATAGCTCTGAGGAATATCGACGGCAATTATTATGCATTTGAGTGAATGCATGTGATTGGCCTGACTTAGCACAGCCTGAAATCGGTCCTCTTTATCACAAACAACACATTGAATTTCAGCTGTTTTCAGGTCCAAGTTAAAAGTAAACAAACATCAGATTCAAATGGGTAAAAATTGAATTTAGTGTTTTAGCATACCTTGGTTGATGACAAAACGGCATGCTTTTGGTCCGAGTGTGTCATAGAGGGGGACAACAGTAATAGAGTGCCGATAAGAGGCATATTCTGCGATCACATATTCTACACAATTAGTTGCATATATTCCCAAAAATGATTTCTTTTCTGATTTAAGGCCAATTTGAATGAGTCCGTCACCAAAATGTTGGATTCGGTCCAAAACTTGAGCATAACTGAGCCAATCTACACAATTGTTTCGTTTATTGACTGAGCCTAAGCACTTGCCATCCACTTAAGGGATATAAAAAAGGATAATCTAGGAAATCAATGTTAGGTTATACCTGATTGTTGAGAGCCTCTCAGTAAAAGCTGTTCTAATGTTATCGCGTCATCGAATAAATGGGTTAAGAATCGGCTTTTCTCATAAATTTTTGATTTGCGGGCGGGGGGATCCTCCTATCAACACATCATTTATTATAATGTCAAAGAAAAGAGTGGACTCACTTCGCTCTCAATTGATTGCTCTTCGAAATTGATTTGATTGCTGATGGGTCGGGGCTTTCTTAATGCCATCAGACAATAGTAGGCAATCGTTGACACAGCGATGGGAATTGCAGTCCACACAACACTTAGTTTGGTGTCAAACATAATTCACTCTTCATTTCCACAAAACTAAAAATAAATATTTTATTCGGTTATTATTGAGGACTTAGAGCACAACCTATTGAGCACTAATTAAATGGGATTATCTCTTAGAATAATATTAATTTTCATAAAAGTGTTATCTCGTCTTTGACCCAAATGTCCTTCACTAGCAATTCATCTATAAATAGGGGAATCAAACCATAATGGCCAAGATCCCCTTTGGCCAATGATGCAGGCTTAAGATTTAAATGTAATTAACAAAACTTAATTGGTAACAATTCTTTATTTTATAAGCTATTTGTAGGAAACTTTATAACAATGGGTTTTAAAATTATAACATTTGAATGCATTTTAGGGCATATCTTATATCAAAAGATTTCGTAAAATCATTAATCGATTTATAATTTGTTTTTTTTAATAATAACAATAAATAAATAAATTTTTGTGACCTAATTTTTTTGAAATCAGAAATGGGCAAAGTTTTCTATAATATCAAAAAGCACTCGGCTGCAACATGCAAAAATCATTTTATCCTAAGATTTAATGTACAAAATGGCAGACATTAAATTAAAGACAAAATGCCAACATTTTGGAACATTCGGCTACTATTAAATATCACACTTTTATTAATTAATTAAAAAAAACTCCCTCTCATTGAAACACTGACAAACTTCTAAAACATCCTAGTCATTTTTAATTTAAAGGAATTAAAATTTAAACAAGTAAGAAAATCTTTTTTAATTATACATACATTAGTGACATTATTATTAAAGAACTCAACTTATTAAATTTTAAAATGACAATAATGAAACAATTTCTCACCAAATTTGTTGCTTAAAATGTTAAACTGTATCCTCTATTCACTTATCATAAGTGACTTATATTCTGTGGAAAATGAAGGGAAGCCCTTGCAAATTTTGCTTAATTTTTTTTAAACTCTAAGGAAAATTTATGCGAAATTGTTGAAACTTTTACGTCTAAATTCTATTTAAATAGTTTATGACTTCATTAAAATCATTTTCAAACAATAGAATAAATCATAAAAACATCAAAACTATGCAATATTACAAAATATGCAAACGTCTAAAATTGCATTACAGGTTCAAATAGTATTTGAATGCCTTTAAAAAGATTAGGATTAACTCGTGGAGTATATTCAGAGGTCTTTGTTTAAATAATTTGACTGTAGATCAAGGTAATAAGTTGAAGTCTATTATTAGTATGTAAGCGAGTAAAACGTGAATGTGGATCCAAAAACTAAGTCCATAGAAGAGTTACAATTTGATCACATTTATTGTGGAAACCAATCAGAAGCAGCAATCAATCTTCTGTGTTCTCATTTAGACCATGATACAAATACAGTAACTGTTGTAGTTTTTTCAGTGAATCGATCGCTTCATTTCAAAACTAATGGAGGCTTAATAATTGACTTATAGTCTAAATAATCTGAGTTTGAATAACTGAGTAATAACTTGGGCAGACCAAACTCAAATATTGTGATCATGGGCAAATAATTCAAATAATGGATTTTATGAGAAATAATTAATAATTTTGTAAAACTTTAATCTTTTGCGTAATGATTCTAGGCAACTATTTTTGTTTTTATCGATTTTTCAATGAATTAAGAAATAAAATGATATTCGGTTTCATTTCTTATTAAAATGTACTCATTTTATAATAAAAGCAAATTATTGTCGAATGAAAACTAATGGAAACTCAAAATAAACTGACTTTATCTCTAAATAAACAGAAATATTAATTCAAAATAATTTATTTGATGTCATGACTCTATCCACTGACAATTGAATTGAATTATTAGCAAATGATCTTGGCAAATGGTGGCAAAAATTTTCAATTATAAAAGCAACTTACAAAATGTTGAAAAATTAATTATTGAATTAAAGACTAATTAAAACAATTTTGTTTTCAGAATAAACTCAAATCATTTGAAGGAAATTAAGATAAGATTTAGATGAGATATAAGTATACTCCGGATTTTTAGGCATTTATCATAGGTTTAAAAGGTCAGAAAAAAGGATCAAATGTGCAACTATTTTATAGTCGAATTTCAATGTAAAATACGGACCAGAAGTGTAAAAATCTTCAAATTATTCTAAAGCAGATATATTCTTAGCTAAATCTGATTTATTTTGCCATAAACAAGATTTGAACACAGCTAAATCAACTAAATAAAACAGAATAGAGGAAGATGATTCTTCGGATATTCACAATTTAAAGGTGTCTCCAATTTTCCATCTCTTTTGAAACATTTTTAGATAATTTAAAGTCATAAGGAAGTTGGATTTTGCCTAGTGAACATTTTAAAAAATCCAAATAAGAAAAATATATTCTATTTCTAAATAAAAAATATATTCCAAAAATTTCTTAAATATTCAAAAGGATATGGGTCAAATTGCTTCAATTTAAACATTGTTACAACGAAATTACATCGAAATTTTTTGTTGTCAATTCACCCCATGATATCCAAACTAGCCACCTGCTCATTTAATATAACTTCTAAGAAATCGTTTTGAGTTATTTTAAAGATCAGTTTTAGTAAATAGATCAACAATTTCTTAAAAAATCATTAATTTCTAGTAAACAATTAGGACTCATCTTAATAAATACACAGTAAAATAGATAAGCACTAACACCTAAATAAACATTTATGGGCAAAGTTTAAGAAAATGGTCTTAAGTATGTGGTTCGTAAAGATCTTAAGTCTTGGAACCAGCCTATGAACAATAAAAAATAGTCCATTTAGACCGAAATCCAGTCTATATATAAGCGAATCATTTGCTTCTCCTTCGAGTCTCAAAAAGCAATTTTAAAATAGAAATTCTGAAAAATTGAATTATCGGACAATTATTAAAATAATTTTAAATAATATATAGACTCATAGAATAATAGAATAATTCAGAACCCAAAAGGAAAGTCTACTACTTTCACAATATTACATAAAATGTGCTAATAGTGGACAAATCACCTATTAACATGAATTATTCTTAATTGAGAAATCTTAACCAGATAGGGGGAAATATAAAGGAAATAAATTAAATGATAAGAATTATATTTTGATATTTATGATAGTTAATTGTTAGCAGAAGTGATTAAGTGAATATTTTGTGACCAAGAACCTTGACAAATGGCTATCTTGCAAATTAATTTATCTTGTTTTTGCGAATATTGATTTTATGAAAAGGCAAATGAGTATACTCAATTTAGATTTGAAATATTTAAAAACATTTATTAATTTTTGTATAAATGAATTAAAGACTTACTTATTGTGAAAGTTTTGAATCCAAAAACTATTGATATAATGAAGAGTCAAACAGAAAATATCTTAAAATTTGATTCAAATATTTAGATATCGTTTAAGTTAATGGTTTTAAACCAGTTTAGGATAAGAAGGAATTATAGACTATGGCTTTAAAGTATATAAATATGAGAAATTCAATCAAACATTTAAAACAATTTAGTCGTTAATTATTAATGAATAAAAAAAATAGAGTGAATTGTCGGACAAATTAACAGCTATTTTGGTCTGAATATAAGCCGCAAATATGTTTGATATTTAAGTATTTCATAATATGATCACAAAAGGCATGATTCAAAAAAATCAATGAATGATCAGAAGATGAGAATGGAATGTATGCTATGCTCTGTCGCTATGTTCTGACCCATTCATCGATCGGTGCATGTCTTTTACCACTCATTTCTTTTCAGTTCTGTTTATTCTTAAAAGTTTTCTTAAAATTAATCAAATTCAATATAAAAGTAATTATAAAATTTTATTCTAATTATAAATCAATTCAAATATAGTATCTTTCCGTGTATTAGCCATTAAATAAATGCTAGGATCCATTAATTGTATATTCTTTCTTATATCTGTATTTATTTAATGCTTAAAGAAAATAACGAAGAATTTAATTTCAATATTTAAAAAAAGAGCAAAGAATTTGAACACAAGTGTTGTGACAAATGCTAAATAATATATATTTTATAGAATTGTCGCTTATTTTAGAATTAATGCAAGTAAAGCACATAAATGCTAGATAACGGATGCTAGATAATATTGTATACTAAACATTGTATTACTGTAATACATTGATAGATATTAATTACCTTAGAGACTATAAATGTTGCATGGCAATACACCGACAACGGGATGCAGTTTTTATCCAAAAAGATTTTGTTACTTTGGAATACAAAGAGACGAACTTGGTGCAACTTCTAATTATAACCTCAATTGAAACTTTAACTGACTCTGCTTATCGAAAAATATATAATTATCAAGATTAAAATATCTGACCTAATTTGTAAGGGAAGTTCTGTTGTAGTGGTAGTCAATGAACTCGTGATTCACACAAATCTTGTTATTAATGGCTATAAAATGTTGTATTCGACGAAAAATTATTAATTTTTTCGAAATTTGTGACTAATTATTAAACAGATGATCCATTTAAAAAGAGAAATGATTGTGCAAGGATATAATACAACTCATTGTACAGCAAAAGAATCAGGATTTATAAATACGTCCTCTAATTACTGAATGCCGAAAGAGAGCATTTTCCTGATAAATTTGAAATAGAGATATATCCATTATAAAGATGACATAATACCATTGAATTTGCCATTGTCATGCAACAATTTCTTAGATGCATCACTAGATTAATGATTAGATTTGAAGTTAATTTCCATTCAAATGAATTAAATCATTCACTGAATGCTGAATATTAACTCTTTTACGGTTTAGAGAAGTGACCGGTTGTTCACAAGAATCACAACAACACTGTTTTCAACCATTAAGTTTCAAAACAAACCCCTCCCTCTTCATAAACACTGAGAGCATGCACTAGTGCTATATTATAAGTGCCAAGCATAAAAAATACGGCACAAAAAAACAACTGAAAAACATTGGCGTTAAACAGTTTGTTAGAATTGATGTCATGTATGGCAAAGGTATGTGAAATGACGTTATCAGAGCTCCTCCTCCTCTGTGGTGGCGACAGCTTAAAAGGAGGAACTAAGGAGGAGCTCGTCCTCAAAATTTGATGTCTGCGAGAGCTCTGATCACAAATAGTGAATGTTTTGAGTGAAGACCTCTAACGCAGTGTTAGTCGAGTGAGTGATGACTGCAATGAAATCAATGACTAAATGGGTGTGACTTTCATTGAATTTAATTTAGTTTTAATTCACTTATTTGTGTGACACAAACATAAACAAAGATCATCTCAAATGGCCGGACGTTTACCAGCGATTGTAATCGACAATGGCACAGGGTAGGGCATGCACCACTTTGTTCTTGGTAATATTGACCTCTTTACTTAAAAGTTATACCAAATTGGGATATGCCGGCAATCGGGAGCCGCAGTTCATCATTCCATCGGCCATTGCCATCAAAGAGACGAGCAAAGTCGGTGATCAGGCTTCCCGACGACTGGCCCGGGGTATTGATGATCTCGACTTCTATATCGGCGACGAAGCACTTGAGGCCACCGGATATTCCGTTAAGGTTTGGATCATTTGTTGACAAAAGCAAATCATATTTTGAGACTCAATATTAGTATCCAATACGACACGGAATTGTTGAGGACTGGGATCTAATGGAACGCTATTGGGAACAGTGCATATTCAAGTACTTGAGGGCAGAACCAGAGGATCATTACTTTTTATTGACCGAACCGCCACTCAATACTCCTGAGAACAGAGAATATACGGCAGAGATTATGTTTGAGTCGTTCAATGTTCCGGGTCTTTATATTGCAGTTCAGGCAGTGCTGGCTTTGGCCGCCTCCTGGACTTCACGACAAGTGGGCGAAAGAACGCTCACCGGAATTGTCATCGATTCAGGCGATGGCGTCACTCATTGCATACCAGTAGCCGAAGGATATGTAATCGGAAGTTGTATTAAACACATTCCTATTGCCGGCCGTAATATCACTTACTTTATTCAAAACCTTCTTCGCGAACGTGAGTTTGGTATTCCTCCGGAACAGTCTCTCGAAACGGCTAAAGCCATAAAAGAGAGATTTTGTTACATCTGTCCCGACATCGCAAAAGAGTTCGAGAAATACGACAAAAACCCAAATAAATGGATCAAAAAATACAGCGCAAGAAATGCGATAACAAAACAGCCCTTTGAAGTCGACGTCGGTTTCGAAAGGTTTTTAGGACCCGAAGTCTTCTTCAACCCCGAGATCGCAAATCCAGACTTTGTTACCCCTCTCTCCGACATTGTGGACACTTGTATACAGAACTGTCCAATAGATGTGAGGCGTCCCCTCTATAAGGTATGCAAATATGCTTTTATTGGTTTATTGTTACCATTAATTTGTTGGGCAGAACATTGTTCTTTCGGGCGGTTCCACAATGTTTCGAGACTTTGACCGAAGACTCCAAAGAGATATCCAGCGAATAGTGACCGGAAGACTCAAATTGAGTTATTCGTTAAGTCAGGGAAGACTAAACCCGAAGCCCATTGAAGTACAGGTCGTCTCACATCATATGCAGCGCTACGCTGTTTGGTTTGGGGGCAGTATGTTGGCCTCCACTCCTGAGTTCTATCCCGTGTGTCACACAAAGGCGGCCTACGAAGAGTACGGCCCAAGTATTTGTCGCCATAACCCAGTGTTCGGAGCGATGACATAAACTGATGACATATTCTTAACTTCAAATGTGTCTCAAATCAAATAATTTTTAAAAAGTTATGAAATTCTCAATCATTTCTACGATTATTAAAGTATTGAATAATTAATAAAATTTTTAATTTTTACCCAAAACTGCACTTAATTTGTGTTTCGATTCAAATGAGTTATTAAATCATTGATTGAAACATAATTAATAATAATTCAATTGTTTGTCACATTATTTGATACGTTTTAGTGCAAAGTGAAAAGAGTGGACCAGTCTTGTAAGCGAACATGGTAATATGGTTTGTGACATGCTTACTCTGGTGTCAAATAATAAACTTGTTATTATTTTTATGATGAAATCGAATCATCAGATTTGAAGCACAAAAAAGTAATATGTTTTGTGAAAAACGTAACGCAGTTAATGAATGTCTCCGTAATATTGTCTGCTGTTTGGGTCAAACATTGAGTGATTCCATCATTTGATTTGATTATAACTTTGTTTGAATTCAATTATAGTTATTATCAAATAAGTGGACAATAAATGGTATAAATGGCAGAAAATATCAACGAAGAAAATGAGGCCAAAGGCCAAAAAGTGGTGATTCAGAAGGAGAGGGAAAGTGTGTCTTCGATGGAGAAACTGAACGCTCAAAGCGACCAACTTTTGCTTCAGGAGAAGGAAATCGAGACTTTGAAACAAGAATTACAATCTTGCAAACAATCGACGGCACTCTCAGAGACCAATCACTCCATTGAACGCAACCGACTCAGAGATGAGCTCATGAGTTATGACACAAAATGTCGTCAATTAGAAGACAATAAAAGAGAATTAGAAGAAAATATTGGTTTATATAAAGAACGGAACAAAGAATTGCTTCTCAATTATCAGAAATTACAGTCAAAGTGTTTAGAACTCGAGGAAGACTTGAGTCGAGCCGACAAACAAAATGATAGCATTGAGTCGATCCGAAAGGACAACTCCAGTCTTAAGACTCAGGTTATAGTTTTGACAGAACTGTATCAGGGATTGAAAGACAGGTTCGCAGTAATCAACAAAAGCGCTACTTTTGATGAAATGCTTGCCGTCGAGTCTGAGGCCAGAAATAAAGAACTTAAAGATCTTAAGTCGAAACTGGAAACAACTGTCCATCAAATGGAAGCATTCAAAATGAAGAGCAATGAAATTGAGTCACAAATGGTTAAAAAGGATAATATAATCGCTGAACTCAAGGCTATCATTGAAAACAATAAGATCTCACATAAGAAACAATTGCAGGTATTATCAGATAAAGTGTTCCACTAATTGATAATTAATTGAGTCATTTTGTCTTAAATTTGGTGTTCAGGTGGAACAGCAACGCATCAGTTCATTGAAAAGCGTTATCCAAAACTTAGAAATCCATATCCTTTCCCTTTATGGACAGCTCGGCCTCAAACAGCACGAGGAGAGACTAAGACTCAGTAATAACTAAAAGCTTTATTAAAGTGATTTTAATACATTTTTCTGATGTATTTTAAGAGTTAGACATAAAAGAAGAGTATTTTAATGATACAACTGATGACAATTCTAATCACAACTCTAATGGAAACAATAGTATTGCAGACAATCACTGCTATACTAATGGGAACCATAGCTGAGGAAAGTTGGGTTCTGTTCATAAACTGATGAAACAATTTGTTGGCTTTTAATTGTGTTCATTGAAAAGCTATGAAACCGTTGAGAGTATAAATAATTTTATCGTTTATTTCAAATATTTTGTATAAAAGTTTTATTATATTTGCAAATACTGTAAAGTATTTTGTTTTTAATTAAAAATTGTTTTATTTAACTCTAAATTACAATGAAGTGAGGAGTGGTGTCATCTGTGATGTGGAGCGCCCTTCCAGTCAATGTGAGGCCTCAATTGCATCATTAAGTGTCTAACAATTATCAATATGTAAAACGTGTCCATCATTTGATGTTTCAAACTCTTAATAGATTTTTGCCGACAATTAATAGGATTTCAAAACAAATACTCAAAGGTTTGAAAAATTGTTTTATTGACAAATATTTGTTTGAAATGCTTTACAAATCGTAAGCTTTGTTTCGATATATATTTTATTTGAAAGGCTTTTCTTTATTCAGTCAGTCCTCAAAACAAACAATTTTTGGTCAAAATGAGTGAATCATCGGAACCGAAGGTCAGTAAAAATGAATTAAAACGACGGCTTAAGGAAGAGAAGAAAGAGAAGGAGAAACAGGAAAAAGAGGCCCTCAAAAGGCAACAACATATGACCAAAGCTGTCGACACTAACAAAGCTAAGAAGATTGAACCTGATGAAGAAATCGACGAAACGGAATATTTTGTGATCCGATCCAAAGCTATCAGTGATTTGAAGAGTAATGGCGAAGACCCATATCCTCATAAGTTCAATGTTAGCACCAGTTTAACTCATTTTATCGACAAATATGATCACTTGAAACCAGAAGACATCATCAAAACGGATGAGTTAAGTGTGGCGGGAAGGGTTCATGCCAAGAGGGAGTCCGGACAGAAACTCATCTTTTATGACCTCAGAGCTGAGGGAAAGAAAATTCAAATTATGTCAAACGCCAGACTCTATGAGAGTGAAGAACAGTTCGCTAAAGACAACGATAAGATCAAAAGAGGAGACATTGTCGGAGTCATTGGATGGCCCGGAAAAACTAAAAAAGGAGAGTTGAGTGTCATCCCAAAGAAAATAGAACTTTTGACGCCATGTCTCCATCAGGTGCCGCACTTGCATTTCGGACTCAAAGACAAAGAGAAGCGCTTCCGTCAGAGATATTTGGATTTAATTCTCAACGAAACGGTTCGGCAAAAGTTTCAAACGAGGGCTAAAATTATTAAATATATGCGCGACTTCTTCGATAAATTGGGATTTCTTGAGGTCGAGACACCGATGATGAATATGATAGCCGGCGGCGCCACCGCTAAGCCATTCATCACTCATCACAACGAATTAAATATGGACCTCTATATGCGAATCGCACCCGAACTCTATCTAAAGATGTTAGTCGTCGGAGGAATAGATCGCGTCTATGAAATCGGTCGTCAATTTCGAAACGAAGGCATAGATTTGACGCATAACCCCGAGTTCACGACCTGTGAGTTCTATATGGCGTACGCCGACTACAACGACCTCATGACTATCATCGAGACAATGCTTTCTGGTCTCGTTCTTTATCTGTTCGGCAAATTTGAGGTCACATATCATCCGGAGGGACCCGATGGGGAAGAGTTGACTATAAATTTCAAGCCTCCCTTCAAGAGAATTAGTATGATTCCTGCGTTAGAGCACAAACTGGGAGTCACTTTCCCTGAGGCCACACAACTGGACACTGAGTCTGGGAACAAGTTTTTGTCTGATTTATGTACGAAACACGAAGTCGAATGCCCGGCGCCCCGAACCAGTGCTAGACTTCTGGACAAACTGGTCGGAGAGTTTGTTGAAGTGAATTGTGTGGACCCGACTTTCATTACAGAGCACCCGACTATAATGAGTCCATTGTCGAAATGGCACCGCTCCAAACTCGGACTTACAGAACGATTCGAACTTTTCGTTTCTCGTAAAGAAGTGGTCAACGGATACACCGAATTGAATGACCCCTTCATTCAGAGGCAGCGCTTCGAACAACAAGCAAAAGCTAAGGCTGCCGGTGATGATGAGGCACATCCCATCGATGAGATCTTTTGCAATGCTCTTGAGTATGGCCTTCCACCTACGGGAGGGGTTGGCGTTGGAATCGACCGATTGGCGATGTTTTTAACCGATTCTAATAACATAAAAGAAGTGCTTTTCTTCCCGGCTATGAAACCGGACGACCCCAACAAAAAGAGTGACCAAATCAGTGGTTCTGAAACTGAAGTAAACGGAGACCACAACTGAATTCACTTCAATCTAATAATTGACTAAATTTTTTGTATTTATTTGAATCGATTCGAAATAATTCTCGAAATAAATGAATAGAAATCTAAATCTAAGAGTAATTTAATATAAAATCTGCGAAACGGCTACGGATTAGAGCAATCATTTGTTGGTTTGGATGTCCTGTTGTTGTAATTTCTTCATCATGTCTTCGTCTTGCATTGAAAGAGTGGTCAATTTTTTGCCGATCTTCTCGTGAACATCGAGGTATTTGGCGACACATCTGTCGATACAAACAGACTCTCCTTTGTTGAGCTCTGAGTCTCTATATTTGGGAGGAATACACTTCTTATGACAGGCCCGAGTCATTCGGTTGTACATATCGGACATCATTTCGATCTCGAGGTCCGCCACTAATTGCAGTTTAGAGGCGTCTAAAGTCATCGGATTTACACTCATTTTGGCGATAATTCACAAAAATGTTTCTTAATATTCAAATATTAGTTCAATTAGTGATCAAACGATACAATTATTCGCTTCTTTTGGAATCTTCTTCGAGTCTGCGTTTGATATTAGCCCTGACTCTCATCGCATCCAAACGATTGGCCGAAACATATTCTCTGGCGATAAAAAATCCCGAAATACCTAAAGTCGCAAAAACTATCCTGAAAACATCCAAATAAACCTTGATAAAACAATTTAATCAAATTAAACAAAAAGGAAAGACTGACCAGGAAATGGCAATTTTCGAGTGATTACTCCACTTCATGCGGATAAATTGACAAAGTGCAAATTATAAACAAAACCACATGTCATCAACATTATAGCACTGATGTGAGCGCTATCTCTTACTAAACACAATCAATACATTTCAAGAACTTAGAATTGAATTAGGACACTTAAGGACACTTAAGGACACTTCACCACAAACTTTAATGACAAACAATTCAATAAATAGCTCAAAATAAAACATTAAATCAATTAAAAGATAAGGAAATACTAAATATTAAGAGACGAGCCTTTGAGTCCTCTTTTGATTCTTTTGTCAATAATTGAGATTAAGTTTTCCTCTTTTTCTGTAAGTTTTTGTTGAATTGAATCACTTCCATCACTTCCATCACTTCCACTGAATATCACTGAATCGATCGCCTAATTGATTCATAATTTGCTTAATTTTTCCCTAAAGGCTAACAAAAACATTTGTTTCAGTTATCGAAGCGCTGGTATCCTGGTATCAAAGCGCTAGTAATATAGCTTATAATCTGGTCAAGCATATGTGGGAATGCATGCCATCGATTGTAAGGTCAATATTCAATGAAGTTTTTCAATTAATAAATTTCAAAACAAAAGTTCATTTTATTTGTGAAAAATAAATAATTTGTTTTAAACTTTTAATATGATTTTCGCGACAACTTTTATTTTACAGATTATTTGTCTGTTGTGTTGTGAGCGCAGGTTATGCCCACAATTCCGTTAATTTACGAATGCTAACTTGGTATTTCTCGTTTTAATTTTGCATATTTTTGTTGATTAAAAATCAAATTCTTAACTTCAATTCGTTTTGTGTTTTTGTGTGACTAATAGCGAAGATTCTATTCTTTTGACAGCATTTAAGTGAGGAATTGACTCAAACAGTAATCTTTTAAAAATTGTAAACTTTCACTAATTGTTTGATAAATCAATGTTTTGTATGAATGAATTCAATAGAACCACAGATATTATAGTCTTTAATAAATAGCTTTTATATAGAAAGGTCTATAAATCAATGCTTTTATAATTGATTTTTAGTTTCAATAGAAACGGTTTTTTGCGAATAATTTAATCAAAGTATTGATTTGTTTAACAATTATTGTCTAAACATATGACTCGTTCACAACCTTTGGTTAGAAAATTGGAATAACAACCGAATAAATAACAAAATAAAACTTTAAAAGTGATAAAACAATTGGAATAATAGTTTGCTGGACTCGACTCTCACTTCTACGATAAAAGGATGAATTCATTCAAAATAAGTTAAATGGGGGTTAAGTCACCGATTCTGTAGAATAAAAGATAACTTAATAACCATATGAATCACTCCAGATCCATTTAGTTGATCGTATTATCAGTTGATCGTATCGTCGAAATTTTGTACTAGGGACCAGGAACTATTAAATTT
>JAQGCS010000890.1:0-17206 GCA_034702105.1 Fuscozetes fuscipes
GAGAGAGAGAGAGAGAGAGAGAGAGAGAGAGAGATTGTGACTTTTATACACACTTTATATGACCAAAATAAAAGTAAGTGGTGCACAGGGTCGTCAACCTTAGGGTGATATTTTCTTGGCTCCTCAAACAAAAAATGCAAAAAGAAAGGCAAAATGTGTAGAGGGTATATTTTTACCCTCGAATCTAGGGATCGGCTCGAGCTCAAAAATTAGGTGGGGTATTTGGTCTATAACCCCTTCCGCATCCCTGATAGACGTGTTTAATTAATGCTTAATTTTTGCTTATAAATTATAAGTTATATTTTAATTTGCAATTTATGAAATTAGATGGATTAAATATGAAGAAAACGTGGAAGAAGGTGGGGGCAGATGGTCTAAACCTCACGTTTCCACTGTTTCATTGCATTCATTGTTGGAATTAAGAAATTGTCTGATGAATGGAGTAATTCTCTTTAATTGTGAGTCAAATAATTTGGATGAAATCGCAGATGAATTGGTCGATGAACTCCTCACAAGAGGTGACATAACTATCGAGGAAGCGGTCAGAGTTAGAGATGTGATTCTTGTCAAACATAAACACCAGTATCAAAAATCTGGATCCAAAAACAAGACATACGGTCGGTCTATGACTGATATGAGAAATAATTCAAATATTAGTTTATTTCTCTCTAACAGTAAGAATCAGTTAAACATTTATTTAATTTTTTAAATAAAAATTTGCAAATTATAGCGAAATTGAACTCTTTATCCACTGATAATGGATTGAATCGCGTTAAAAGTGTGTCATACCTTAACCAGGACAATAATGGTTCTCCTGACAAACTGTCGCCTATGAATAGCAGAATTAACTCTTGCAATGATCTCAAAGTTAAGGTCAGTTTTGAAAGAAGATTTTATGAATAAAAATTTATCCAAATTCAGTTCAACGACGCTTTTATGCGCAAAATTCCTACTGGAACAGTTGTAAACAACATTTTGGTGGCTGAACTCGATTTCCTTCGAAACACAATCTCTGTATTTATTCGTCTAAAAACTGCCCGTAGTTTAGGGAATATAAGTGAAGTCCCAATTCCTTCAAAATTTATGTTTATATATTTGGGTCCTCATCACTATTTGGGCAAATATTTCCAAGTAGGACGGGCGTTAGCCACAATGATGTCTGACCAGGTTTTACCTTAATATCAATTTGATAGCATTATAAATAACCTATTGTCTAAAAGATCTTCAATTTAGTGGCGATGAGAGCACAGAACAGAGATTTGTTACTTGCAGGAGTTGACGAATATTTAGATGCAGTGACTGTTTTGCCCCCCGCTATTTGGGATCCTAACATCAGAATAGAGCCGCCCGAACACACCCCCACACAAGAGTCAAGAAAATTACAATCACATCATTCCATTCAACCGGATATACATAAAGACTTGGATTCCATTTCCGATATGGAAGAAGAAAATGAAAGAGAGAAAAACGGTTTGGTTAGAACGGGAAGGTTAGCACTATGAGCACTACCACTATTACCACTATTTTCTTACTCCACATTAACTAAGAATATTTGACAGACTTTTTGGAGGACTAATAGCAGACATTCGAAGAAAAATTCCTTTCTATCGGTCAGATTTGACGGATGCACTATCTTTACAATCCATAGCTTCAGTCACTTTCTTATACTTCGCATGTCTTTCGCCAATCATAACATTCGGCGGACTTCTGGGGGACGCCACCGGAAATAATATTGTATTTTGAGCTAAAGATCGGCACAAAACTCAAGTATTTATTTTAGGCAACGATGGAAAGTCTGATGAGTGGTGCTATTTGTGGTATTATTTATGGTTTCTTCAGTGGACAACCTCTAACTATTCTGGGTAGTACAGGACCAGTCTTAGTATTTGAGAGCATTCTATATGATTTTTGCAGGTACACATTCCATTGAAATTGCTTTTATGACATTCAGGTTATTTGTTTAGAGGGAATGGTCTCAATTATTTATCACTACGACTATGGGTCGGTCTTTGGACGGCTTTAATACTCCTATTGATGGTTGCGTTCGACGCCAGTGTTTTCGTTTGTTATATCACTCGATTCACTGAAGAAAACTTCTCGACTTTAATATCAGTCATATTCATCTATAAGGCAATAGAAAAGGTAATTCTAATTATTTTAAAATTAAAACCCAAATGAAACAATAGTAGACCGAGGATACTTGAATCAAACTGCATTGATAATTTATTCCAATTTAATCGCATGAATCACATGATTTGTTTGATTGAATTGTTGCGTTCATTCTGAAACTGAATTTCAAATAATGTGATAATTGTTTGTTAAGTTTATAACTGTATTTACAATCGAGAAATCGTTTATTTCAAAGACATTGCAAATGGGGTTTGATTTCGATAGAGTTGTCGGAGAGAACAAAGAACTGCTGAAGTGTCCCATTTGTTTCGATGTCATCGACAACGCCGTTCAAGTTGTCTGCTGTCAGCAGTACTTCTGCAGGAAATGTATGGATGAATGGCTCTCAAAAGACAATAACCAGAATATCGGGAACTGTCCTTTCGATCGAACTCGAATTACACGCAGAAAAATAGTAAAAGTTCCTCGTATTGTGGACCAGCTTTTAGAGACCCTCAGAATAAAGTGTCAACACATGAATAATGGCTGTCCAACAATTTGCAAACTGTCCGAAATTGGGTCACACGAACAGAATTGCGAGTATCGCAGTGGTGTTCTCATAAACTGCGAGTGTGGCGTTTGGATCAGTCGAAAGGATTTTTCTGACCACAAATGCATTCGTTTTCTGAGTCAGAAAATTGAATTTCAGGACAAAAAGATTTTTGAACTGAAGAATGAATTACAAAAAATCAAATCTCGAATCAATTTCTCGAGAATTTCCAGAAAAAGAAGACCAAAGAAACTCTTGAAGCGAAAAACCGAACCACACGTCAGTACATCGCAAACATTAAGGAGAAGATAATATTTCGCAACAATTATTTACGAAACTCATTGCAAAAGTTCTCATTTGTTTTGCAGTAAAATTTTTTTTTGAAATACTATCGATTTCTTTCATTTAAACCTCATTTCAATTCTTTTTAATGAAAATTTCCATGACAATTACTGATTAGTAGATTTTGTATCAATCTTGATTATTTTATTTTGCTAATTTTAAAAGCTATTTGAGATCCACTCCTCATATCCGATGAATATGAATCCAGAGACTGATCCAAATTATAATTGTTGGTGTCTTTACGCGGACAGATCCAAGCAATCGATTTCATTGCAACAAACGAGAGCTAACTCTACTGCAATAGATTATTGTCTTTCCACGAATGGCACCCTTTCTGGAGCTGGTTGTGCGACACCGCCCTACAAAAGCGATGTTTTCCTATTTTCAGTGATGCTGTTCATCGCAACCTATTTAATTTCAGTTTCCCTGAAGAACATTAGACCGAAACCATATCTACCGTCAAAATATCGCAATATTTTAAGTGATTTTGCGGTTCCCTTCGCCATAATATCCGTCACAATAGTTGATAATTGGATAGGACTCCAAACACCTAAACTTTTAGTACCCAATGATTTTAAAGTACGAATTATTTTAAACTCTCTTTTAATTAATTTCTTTCAAATTTTATACAATTTTCAGCCGACATCTTCACAAAGGGGTTGGTTTATACCACCTTTTGTTGAAGAAAATCCGATTGGCCTATCTTTCTTAGCAGTAATACCGGCCCTATTGGCAACGATTCTGTGTTTTATGGACCAACAAATCACTGCAGTTATCGTTAACCGCAAGGAAAACAAATTGAAGGTATTTTCTCTCTATTTACTCATTTGAGTTCACAAATACGTTGACAACAGAAAGGATGTGGTTATCACTTGGATTTGTTCATACTATCGATTTTAATTGCCGTTTGTTCAATAATGGGTTTGCCTTGGTTCGTTGCGGCTACTGTTCTATCAATGACCCATGTCAATTCATTGAAAATGTTGTCAGAAACGGCAGCGCCTGGAGATAAACCTAAATTCCTTGGAGTTCGAGAACAAAGAGTGACTCACATTTCAATATTCATTTTGTGTGGACTCTCAATATTCTTCACATCAGTTCTCCAAAGAATCCCAATGCCTGTCCTCTACGGTGTTTTTCTGTTTATGGGAACGACTTCATTGAAAGGCTCTCAGGTTTGTGTCCAATAATCTTATAAAATGTTATTTTAAATTTCATTCTTTCCATTAGTTTTACGAAAGAATAATGATTTTATTGATGCCACAGAAGTATCAGCCGGACTATATATTTCTGAGACAGGTCAAGACAAGACGTGTGCATCTCTTCACTTCAATACAACTCATATGTTTTGCAATGCTTTGGATAATTAAGTCATATAAACCGACTTCCATTGCATTTCCACTAATGGTATTTCTAATGATACATTGTTCTAGCAATTTTTCCTATTGATGGTAATATTGCCTAGAGTTTATTTTAAATCAATTATCTCTCAGTTAGTGATAATGATTTTGCTCCGCAAATGTTTGGAATATGTGTTTAACCGGGAAGAGTTGAAAGCATTGGACGATATTATGCCCGAATCGGCCAAAAGAAAACTCAAAGAGGAAAAGGAAAAAATCAATAAAAAGAAAAAGGAGCTGACTGAAACCAAGTTCAAAGAACAACTCAGAAGAGAAAGGATGAAAAAACAGAACACAAACTTAAACCTGAATTTGGCCGAAGCCCCGATGATTAAGATTGAGCCACAGATTCCAGCACAAACCAAAAGTGACCAACAAATCAATATAAGTGAACAGTTAGGTCTGAGCAACGCCTGGAAAAACATTAATCAAATCAATTACTACAACTGGTTTGTTATGATTTACACAAATTGTAAATATTTATAATATTTAAATGTTTTGCTTCAAAGCCAACGCATTGATAGTAAAAGTGAGGCACAAACTGAAGACGAAAAAACTAATCTAAACATTTCTAACGATGATATGGATGTCGAAAAGGATTGCGGGATAACTATACGTATCAATTGAAATATGAATGGATTTGTTTAGCATTTAATTTGTTATTTCATATAACAATCGATAGATTTGTTAGGTTTTAAACAAAATAATTCATTTATTATTGATATTGAATTTAAATTAAAAATTTTCAAAATATTTTTGATATAAATCACAATAAATATTATTTTGAAACAATTGTTAGGGGAATTCTTCAAATGGATTACTTGGCTTTCCCTCATCTGGACTGATTGGTTGACCAGTAATAAAAGTGACAACTTTTCGGAGAGTCCTAAAATCTGAATTCCAATCTTCTGAATGTTTTTTTGGACCTTGTTTTGGAGGCTTTTTTGGAGAGGGCTTCTTTTCAGCTGGCGCTTTTGTTTTCGAAACATCTTGTGTAGGAACAAATACTGGTGTCTCATCCATTTGATTGTTTGACTCGACCTCTCTTTTTATGTGTTCCTCAGGTTTTTGTTCGTTTTGCTTATTCTCTACATTTTCTATCATTTGTTCTTCATTTTGAGGGTTTTGAGGCTTTTCTCTCGTAATTTCACTGCTTTTACTCTTTGGAACAGTGGTTGGAATCACTGGTGTTTCCTCTTTTTTCTTGTCCTTCTCTGCGCCTAAATCTTGATCTAAAGTAATATAAAATTTTATTAAATTCCAAATTATTTTAAATGTGTTTTACTTTGACTGGACTTTGATTTTGTAATTCTGGTGCAAATGCAACATGCAACACATATTATTATCGATAAGATTATTGAAACCAATAGAATAACGATCATAATCTGCATTAAATTTGATTTGGGCTCTGGAGAGGGAGCTTTACTTCTTGATTCAGTTCTGATCGGGACTTTAGTTTGAGCAGTGACAATTTTTATTTCTTTTGGTGTCATATATCCTTCAGAATTCTGTTCAGAATCAGTCAAAGTTGTAAAGACCTCACTTGTTGTTAATAAAGTATTCGGTGGGGAAGGAGTCTGACAGTCGAAGAATTCCCCAAACATTTGGCTGGTTCGAGGTAATCCACTGATTTGACCATTCTTTCAAAAAAAATCCTATATAGTATCAAAAATCGTTGGCAAATATAGCCATACCTCAGAAATGTTGGCACTTTCATAGGATTGGTATTCATATTCTGATTGAGATTTTGTGAAAAAGTGAAGCATTGATTTGTAGTAAAAACTACTGATCGGCTCAATTGTCAACTGATTGCTCGTATTCTTCAGTTCTACAGTCGATGAAAGATCTGTTGTGGTGTCACAATTGGTTTGATTCAATTGAAAGGTGTGATAGTTTGAGCCATGCAAAACAATTAGCCAATTATCCCAACTGAAAGCAGCCGTTAAGGGGTCAGTCAATCCATTACTTTGACTCAAAGATTTAAAGAGATAGTGGTCTTTGAGTAGTAGCGGAGAACTTCTTTGGTTAAGATAACGCCAATTGTGTGCATTATATATATCGTACTCATGATTACCAGTCGAGGGATTGTACTTAAGACCAATCAAATTATTCTTCGAAAAATAGTGAAAATATTTACCCAAATGACAAAAAAGTCAGAGAGCTTTTGTCCGCATTCTGTGATGTCTTCAACAAAATTGCGTCGAATGACTGCGAATCCAGTTTCGAAAGTAACCCAATTCCAAGGTAAGCTACTACTCGACCAATTGCCTTGACTGTGAACACTAGTGTCCGGCCAATACCACAAACTATTTTCAACAAATAATAGCAATTCTGGTTTTGCGAATCCACTCATTTCATTGCCCACCGATATTCCCGAGAAGTTGAATAAAGGATTACATAAATTCTTCGGTAAATAATAGTTGAGTGAAGAACAAAAAGAAACCAAACAACAAATTCCAAGAGATATATAAAAATAAGACATTATTTTGTGCGAAAGAGTCTAAATAAATGAGTGAATACAAAAAAGTCGACAATTTATGTTTGAATTCATAGCACTCATAAGAATCGCGTGAAATTAACTAAGCGAATAGTCATTCTCAATTCAGGGATAGCCAAGCTCTTCCAACTCAAAAAAGGTCAGAGGGAAGGAAAATTTTGCTGGCGAGGGTGGGGGTAGAGTAGATGGTATTACATAAGACGAAAACCGCAATTTTTCCTTGAATTGGTGCTAAATTCGGTTTAAATCATGTTAAATTAAAAATAAAACTTAATTTAAGTTCAAATAGTTCAAATTTAGTTCGCCATTTTTGCAAAAAGGCCTTGGCTGAAGTTCTCCCATATCGTTGTCCATTTGTGGTCAGTATTGGTTTAATAAATATCAAACCAAGCTTTAAATTGGAAAATGGAAGCATTGTGGGATGACCTTGTCCTATTGTTTTGATCGATTCTAAGTCATAGACTCAAGCAAATGGTGAGTTAATTGAATGGATCACTTAATTTTTGTTTTAATTAATCTTTAATTCATTGAATGAGTTATTTATTGAAAAATTAGAAATTCATGAAAATAAAAGAAAAGACAATTAAATTAAATTAAATGAAAAATACATTAAATGAATGAATTAAGTATTGGAAGAAAAAGAAGTTGTGAGCAATGGATGAGTCAAATTAGTGACTAAATAAGAGCCTTCTTTGGTTTTTTGGACTTCTTTGGTTTGGAAACTTTGGTTACATTCTTCTTAGTATTGATGTTGACTTTATTGAGTTTCTTCTTCAGAGCTTTGCGTTCCTTTGCTTTCTTAATGGAGTCAATAATGTCTTCACTCCAAAGTATGTGAGGAATGGATTCATTTTCTGTCTTTATTTTAGTTTTAATGGCTTTCCGTCGGACATGATTTCGGCGCTGATCAGCATTGAGATCACATTCGTCACACTCATTGTCTTCGGATCTATAGGGCGTCCAAATGGAAGGCCGACCTCTGCCTCTGAACTGGCGGTTATTGTATTTGAAGTCTGCGACTAATTTATGCAAATTATTGGTCGAGTCTTTGTGGAACTCCTGACTTATTATATTAGGCTTTGAGTCCAAAGAGTTTTGGTTTCCGTCAAACACTTTGTCTTTGAAGTCGACATAAAGTTCGTGATTTGTTTCGATTGATTTCAAATGACTTTCCACTGATTTCTTCAAATCTGTTATCAATTTATCTGTGGATGAGTTGACGTTTTGAAACATATAGTAATTGACGGAACGGGTGTTCGACGGCCCCAGACTTGAGTACCGATAATATACGAAATCGACTCCAATTGAAACCAATTTATACCAAACGAAACAGACATCGAAGTAATGGTTTTGTTTGCAGTCATCAATGAATTTTCGAATGATTGTCAACTGATCCAAAGTAATCCTAACCTTCACATCAAATCTGTTTTTGAGCGACTGATCCAATGGCTGTTTAACGTATAGGGCGTACAACAGAAACAACGAACAGATTCGATGCGAAAGACATTTGTCTTTATTGACCAATTGGTACAACACTTCCAAATAGCACTCGTCTATGAATTCGTGCATTTCGTTGTCGTTATGACGTCCTCTGCAATCAATCGGACAAAGCGTTAACTTAATGGTTAAAATATTGGTCCAATTAATGTCACCGAAAGATAAGACCAAATTTCATATCTTTGAAACATTTGGCGAAATCTTTGAATTGAATTGAATTCATTTCATCGAATGTGGCGAACAATGTCTCGATGTCTGTCCTGAATCCAGAGGCCGTATATATCATAAAACTCTTGTTTTTGGCCGACGTTTTGTTTTCTGCCATTTCTTTGACCTTAAGAGCCATTGTCTGAGAAAAGCCTCAAAACAAGCGTTAGATTTGCTTTTGTTTGAGACAATCGTTTGCTTCAATCAATTCAATCATCAAATACTATGTTATGTAAAAAAGGGGCGAATATTATGTAAACCCTTTCGTTGAACACAAACTCAATAGTTTTCACTGATTTTGAAAAACACTATTTTACGGAACTATAGATTCTCTCTTTTATTTGTCTCAATTCATATTTCGATTGATAATTGTTTTTGAAACAGTTTTGGCATTAGTTTAAGCAATGGAGCTATCACTATTACTATTATTAAGCCAAATGTCCAAAATTATTTCAACTGATAGTTGTTGTGACTGTCCATTATTTGCCACTAGATCATTTGACAGAATAAAGTTGGTCACAAAGTTCTTGAGGTCTTCACAGTTGTAATAATGAGCCAATAGATAGGTTTGGAAACAATTGTCTGAATCCAAGTTCTGTTGGAGAAAGTGCTGACAAATTTGAATAATAGCCTTAATGTTGTACTTATCTCCAGTTATTAGTAATTCATTTACATTATTCTCATTGACGAGTGCCGTCCCATACCGGGCATAATTCAAAATCTGGATCAATACAGAATCGGACACGTCTTTCATTTCAAGTGTATAATAGCCATCACTGTTCTGATGGCAGTTATAGCGGAAAAATTTCTGGAAATATGGACTCAAACAGAGGAATGTGATTCGATGTTCTTTATATTGAGCTTCTTTTCCCACTATAACTAAATCCGGTGCAGTATTAATGGAAAGCGGGTCAACCAGTGCTTTGGGTGAAGACATTTCACTTTAATTATCCTAAAAAAACTGAATCAACTATTCTTCGACAATGAATTTATGTTTGACGCGAATTGGGTTTTTGGCCCAATTTTTCAATAGAGTTATACAACAATTTAATCATATTTTTATTTGAAAGTTTCAATTTGATGATCAAGATGACTTTCAAGATGTTTTTCAAAATAAATTGTTTGATTAATTGAAAGTTTGAGCCAAATAAAATGTGTCGCAAACACAATATGACTGATGGCATGTCTGACCCGACCTTTCATATGCTATTTACTCTTATTTGAAGCAAAAGTTATTTGTTCAGTGAAATCTAATACCTTACACATAATTAAGTTTTTTGCCCGAAATAGTAATAAATGAAATTATATAACAAATTGCATTAAAGTATTTATAGTTTTTGTGCTTTATTTGGATTACAAAATATTTTCTCAAAACTAATTATTTGGTTGATTATAAATGAACTTGCCAATATTTTTGGGTGTTTTCACATATATTCTGAATTTTTATTCTTTAAGTTTCATTTCCGACATAACTATGGAAAGAATAACAAAAAATAAAAATTGTTTTCTAAATAAAAATCGATCGAAGAATTCGAGTGAGTATTTCATTATTGTATTTATTATTAAATTCTAATCAAATCGGTTGTAGTCTTAGAACCAAAAACCACTTTCACTGCGAAAAACGCCGAAAGAGAGAGAAGTCGGGTTAAGAGTTTACGGCATGCCTTCCAGTCTTTGCAGTCATGTTTGCCGTCAGTTCCGCCCAACACAAAACTTTCTAAGCTCGATATTCTCATTCTGGCCACAAATTATATCTTACATCTGACCAGATTATTATCTGATGATCACCACAATCAATTTAATTTTGGCTCAGCACTGGAATGTGATCTTAAGTTTTTACATCCGATTAAAGTGAGTTCTTCTATTCATTAAATTTCACAAGGGAGAGAGAGAGAGAGAGAGAGAGAGAGAGAGAGAGAGGGGAGAGAGGGAGAGAGAGAGAGAGAGAGTTAAACATTTTCGACATATTTATATACCGGATTTCCCTGAATTTCCCTATTTGTAGAGCAGGCAAGGGTAGATAGCTGTAAATAAAGAGTATGACCTAATTTTATTTGCTGATTAATATGCTGGATCAATTTTTCAAATTTAATATTTTAGAAATGGCCGATGAGATCGCGTTTGTATTCGATGTCAGAAACGATGGAAACCAACTCTATAGCATCTATAGAACCGATTAACGCAGTCATTGAGTCCTACTATGAGTTGGATTCGATTCCAAACAATTCAATATTCATTGTTTAAACCATTGTACAAGGTGCCCGATAAATGTAGCAGGCACGCGCGCCTCAGACAGATCTTTTAGTTGAGGAAAAACAGAAATGATTTAAACCAAAATATAATACATTCATACAGTCATACAGTAATACAGATTACATCAAATATTGAATTCAATCATTTATTTTAAGAAAATACAAATTTTAATAAAATTAAATTAATTTAAAAAATGGTCTGTCTGTGTCTGTGTCTGTGTCTGTGTCTGTGTCTGTGTCTGTGTCTGTCTTTCTTTCTTAATAATAAAATTAAAGATTTTTTCCGCGAAATAATAAACAGTAATGATTAGATAGGGGCTTCATTCCATTCAAGGAAACTTTAAAAGCATCTTTACCAAATCATGTGATTTCATTATTGAGTAGAGAGTATGAGCATGAAAATTTTAATCTGTTTAACTCTTTTTGCCTTTATCTCCACTGAAAGATTAAAGAGATATCATTTATAGGTTTGTGTTTTCCTGCTATAATAATCGGACACTTTGTATAACTGTATGGAAATACCACTTTTCTTCCATTTTGAAAAAATGTTTTTCAGTGAAAGTCGCAAATAAGTTAATATTATCACAACTTTAGATAAAATCCTAATCCTTTTGCTGGAATTTTATCGGTTTTAATCAAATTAACGAAATTTATTTGAAAATTACAGAAATTCTAATAATAGTAGCGTTTGATAAAAAATATTATATTTGTATGAAATTTCTCAGAATTGAATCATTCGATGTAAAAGTTTTATTAACTTTGCTTTCATTAATTTGATTTTTATGATTGAAATTTAAGCCAAAAGCATGTTTTGGAATAACTGTTCGGCAATTATGACAATAATGTAATTAATAAATGAATTTTTGATCACAAGTCTCTAAAAAATCAACTTATTTATTGAATTTGCAGCTTTAAAAGAAATTCGAATTAACATGAAAGTTTTTCTACCAGCGTATTTTTTTATTTGATCCACATTTGACAAGAAGTTCTTGTCAAGAACTGTCTTTGTGATGTTGGATGCATTTGAGATGCCTCAGGAACTGATATAAACAATTTTTTCATAACGTTTTTATTAAAACAAAATAACAAAAGAAAGCCATAGATTTGAATTAATTATGAGGCTGGCAAACTATAACCTAAGTGCCCTTGTATTTTGAGGCAATCCCTTATTTCAATGATAGTGCAATTTTTCAAATATCAAGTGAAAGACAAGGTCTGACAGGAATTGATTGTTTCCAATGCTATTATGAATTGTGGAAACCAGTATAAAAGGACTGGTGTTTTCACTCGTAAGCACTCGTTTAACAGGTTTACCCGAACAATAAATGATTTAATTGTTTGAAACTTAAGAGCTATCATCAGTTTTCCTGAGCCTCACTACAGGACATCATTTTTATTATTATTATAAAGTTTCGATTCTAAAGAAAAATACAATATTTTTATCGAAAAAATTGAATATAATTTATGATTAAATTGTAGTAATTATTTGACAAACTATTGAAATATTTGTAGAAAAAGCGTTTGTTTTCGATTCTCATTTCGACGAATCAACAAATAGTGTGTGTTTTGTGGGCTATGACTTTTTGAATTCCCCAAAGGATTTTACCTCAACTCAAGTGTTGCGCAAATTCACAGAATTGCTGTATTTTGAACTGAATTCATATAAGCCGACTAAAGTGAGGGCTAGCTCTCAGTTCAAACTCAGACATAAGAGAAGGCAATCAAAATATTTTCATAAGTTAATAACCGTTTAATACAACGATAATAATTTTGTGCACATCATTGAAATTATGAAAAAATTGCAGATATTTTTACTCATTGTTGTCTTATCGGTGAGTTTGGCAGCCGTTCGACAGCGACAGAAATTGCCCCGACTTTGCTATTGGACGGCATGCAGTCGAATTCACGCCACCAAAATGTGTCCCAACACTCTCGAAGTTACCGCTTCGAGGAAATGTCGAATGAGAAGTGGCGAACAGCCGGGCCGTTACCACAAATGCTGTATTTTTGACAACTGATTTCCGATCTATTCTTATATTTTATTTATTTTTTGATTAAATATTAAAATGATTTATAAATCATATCTCTTTTGAATGTATACAAATGATTCATCTTTTAATGAATTGTTACACGTTGTTCCTATTGAAGCTCCTTTAACATTTTTATTCAGCTTTATTATAATGTAATTAATGAAAGTATTAATAAAATTCAGCTATTCAATTATTTCAAATCAATAACTCTAATTCAATAAATCTATATGAACTTGCAATTTTGGTTAAAATGTAAAAATTCTGGTTTTTTAGTATTCAAAAGCTCTATAATTATGCGATGGTCTAAATTGTTATTCAAAAAATTTATCATGAACAAATGATTTCTGAGCTCAAGTCTGATGGAAGTCATTATATAATTTGATGAATCACTTTTGTGACACTCTTTTGTTGAATGACGTTATTGTAGACAATAAATTGAACATGATCTAGCCTAAAATGTATTTCCGATTAACGAATTTTCCTAATTAGGAGAGAGAGAGAGAGAGAGAGAGAGAGAGAGAGAGAGAGAGAGAGATAGAGAGAGAGAGAGAGAGAGAGAGAGAGAGAGAGAGAGAGAGAGAGAGAAATTTTGTTTTTTAATGGTTGGATTTTTTTAATGGAAATTCCAAGATTTGTTTGACCTACTTGATTAATTGATTTGAGAATATTTCCTGAATATTCTTATAAAAATTATTGTTATTTTGTCTGAAGAATTTTAGATATAATTTTCAAGCACTTGTAGCGGAAATCACTGTTATTAACTTGCTATTATTTTCTAAATTATATGTTAAACTAATTTTTTTTGTCGTCGTAAGACATCATATCAATCATCTCACGAAAAATAAATAGATTACCTCATTTATAATGAATAACAAAATATTTAATATATATATAACTAATAAAAAGTAACATTCAAAATATGAGCGTTTAATTCATTAATTGATTAATAATTAAAATGAAATTATTGGTAATGAAAATTCAAATTTAGACGAAAATACTCGAATGCTAGAGAAAATTGAAGGACTTTTTCGTTCGTAAGTACCGGATGGCATGCCTTACAATACAAATAATCACTAGTTATAAGATTTAAACTCATATTAAATAGCAATCAATTATCTCTACAGACATTCACTTCGATGAAAACATTGCATTGTTTGAAGCATATAAGGACATCATTAGTGATTCCTCATACAAAATTCATTACCTCACAATTTATGCATTATTTCTTATTCAAGGTTTCTGGGTATCTGCATAACAACCAGGTAGAAATTCAATTTATTTATATCTAGTTATTATAAAAATTTTATTTCGTTTTTATTTTAGTCAAATTGTTTTATTCAAATTGATTTCAAACACGAATATTAAGCAAATTCTTAATAGAAGTCGTATCACATTTAGACCTGTGTTTTAAAACGACTTCAAATATTTTACATAAATTGCAAAACAATTTTTCTTTGCATTCGTCGATCTTTTCGTGTTTTTCTTTATAAATGAATTTCTCGATATTTCTCGACAACTCTTTGAACTGTAGTCTGTCGGGAATGTCATATTTTTTTAACTCTTCTGCTTTATTCCATAGATTAGTGCTTTCAGTAATGGTTTGGTCGACATCTTGCAAGTGGTCTGACATACATTTGTCGGCTACGATCCGTTTGCAAAACAACTCTGAACTTTGAACCGAAGTGATTGAGTTTTGCAGATAAATGAGAAAATTTTTATCTAATTTTGCGGTTTCTTTGGTCAAAAATTTATCGACTGATTGTCTGAGAGACAGCACATCCGAATGGGAAGGCAAGGTCTGGGTCAGTAGTTTTTCTATATCAGACATTTGGGTTTGCACAGACACTGAGGTGTATCTGGAAAACAGGGTCAGAGTTTTTTTCATATCGTTGAGAAAAGCTTTGTCTAATTTAATTCGCACGGCTTGTGTGACCTGGTCTTTTTTTGGACCATTAACTAGATTTTCAATTGGCTTTAACTTTCCCCCAAAAAGCCAAGGGTCTCTTGGCACACTTTCCCACCAGTTTGCCCAACCATTGTCCTTAAGTTCAAAATTTTATGACAAAAGTTTTAGAAATTGTTAATTAATAATATAAAAAGAATTGTAGTACCTTCATCAGATTAGTTTTTCCGCCATAATAAGAGGTATAAATTTGTGAATTTTGTACAAATTCTTGGCTAACATTTTTAGCCTCCCCTTTATATCCACCTTTCAATTTGAGGACTGATAGGAAGGAGGCCTCAGCATTCACTTCAATATCCTTTTCAGACATTTTTAGATTCAAATTAGAATTCATTTCAATGGTTTGCTGCAAAAATCCTCCGAAGAATCCATTTTCAAAGTAATGAGTGCCAAAAGTGTCCACAAATTCCTCATACTTTAAAGGATCTGACTCATACTTTTCAGGAAGTATTTTTTCGACAAACTCTTGGAAATAGTTATCGGCTTTCAATTCATAGTAAGGGTTTAGGTCTATACGAATGGCTGAAACATATGCCGAAACCTTTTTAGCGATAATCAAATAATTGTTCAAATTTGAAAATTAAATGTTCGCAACCAGGGATGCGCTAGGTCCTCAACCTTAGGGGGTACTTTGGAACAAAGTATTGGGGTAACGCACAAAACTATATACTACATTCCATAAATGTAGTGAAAAAGAGAAGGGGAGTAAGGTAAAAAATTTGCCGCATCCCTTCCCAGAAGGGAATCGATTATGCTTCGATTCTATGAGGTTCGCTCGAACTCAAAAACCATGAGAATTAGGCTAATACCCCTTGCGCATCCCTGGTTCGCAACTGTTAACAAACCTGAACCATAGACTTGGTAGAATTAATAAGATTTTCTTGAGCTTTTTTATAGGAGCCACTGGCAGAATATGCACCATAGGCCACAGTATTGACATCCAAACCCATATCTACAGACATAGATTTTTTATAGTCGTCCACTGTTTCTATTAAAGTGGTTCTTGTGTTTAAAACACCGCCGGGAAGGGTATCAATTGCATCGATTTGATCGGGAATATCAAAAACTAAAGAAGAATCAAATGGGTGCTTCCATTTTCTTCCTAAATTTGAAAAATATATTTATGTTTTAGAATAATCAAGGCGATGGTTTTTGAGGCAATATTTACCTTTAGTGCAGGTAAGAGATAGAATACTTCTTTGAAATCCATTAGATTGGGCCAAATCTTGTGGAAAAAGATCCAATTTGGTAATATCTACTCCACGGGTCAATCGCTCTGATCCTGGCACAGGACTATTGCAGGTATTTGATACGGAATCGATTGAATTGATTGCTGTAATAATGCAGAGAAATGACAAGAATTTCATTATTTCTTTCATTTTTTTGTTGAATCCTTTTTAACCCGAATTAAGTTAAAGGAAAGAGATTACCGTTAAATACCTTAAGATTATTGTTTGAAACATGTGTTCAATTTTACACACATTTTGGTCATAACGTCAATTGATTTCATAAGTAAGAGATTAAATTTTGTTCTCAATTATTAAAAAATGTTATCGAAAAGCATTCAAGGTTTCAATCTTAATGGTAAAGCTAAGCTTAAATGTGCATGCTGTTTAAATTTATTAATCAATTTTAATTAAAATTTTGTAATTGAGAGATTGGTTAAAATGAATGAAGGAAAATATTATAGACAGCAAATATTCTTAATAATGAATGGGAATATTTGAATTTGAATGCAATGACGTCCTCTTGGAACATCAATAAATTTTGAGATTGCCATGTTTGGAAAACAAAAAAGAATATTTTAATGAGTCTTTAATCAGGAATTTATGAAAGTCGAGTGAAAATTGTAATTACTTGATAACAATTTGGCTCAAAGTAATAAACACTTTTATTCTTGAAAACATTCAAAGCGGAGTAGATTTATGGCAAACATAATACAAATGACACAGAAGTGACAAAGAAGTGACATTCACCACATTTTTGTGCATTCCTCACTAAAGTGTCGGATTCTCCAAATCAACTATTCTTTGAATAAAAGTGTTAATTATGTAGTGTATTAAAATTGGAAAGTTTCTAGAAATTTCTTGAGTAAAATTTTATATAATTATTAATATCTCTTTAATTTGAAGTGACAATTTATTTTAAAAAGAATTTTCATTTATAATTTTATAGAGATCTATCATTTAAAAATATAAAAACATGTAGTTTCGATATTTCTATAGGGATTCCCATTATAAATCTCTTAGGGTCGCAATATGGTAAGCGGACGTAATTAATGGAAAGATATATCACGTGTTTAGATTCCAAAGGGCTAGCAAATTGTGCAACGTGTTCATTTGTAAAACTCCATTAAAAC
>JAQGCS010000891.1:0-17193 GCA_034702105.1 Fuscozetes fuscipes
TTCCAAAATTTCTCTCTCTCTCTCTCTCTCTCTCTCTCTCTCTCTCTCTCTCTCTCTCTAAGAGTTGTCAAAATTGCATTTGAAATAATGCTATAATTTAAAAGTGTCTCGTCTTGTGTTTGGGTTCGTATATATACAGGGTTTGTACATACATAGTGTATGTATAGTGACAATTATGACAATATGTACGCAATTTTATTGCATTTACACCGGAAAACAGTTTTCGGGGAATTAGTTCGGGCAGAGAATCAGATGCGATAAATAGTGACTTTGATTTCACTCATTCATTGATAATAACGTTAAAACGATAATTACTGCTATACTCGGGCCGTATAATCACTACCATTGCGTGCATTACATTATAATAGACTTTAGGTATAAGTCAATTATAATACGATAACCAAATCAAAAGTGATTGCGTTATAAAGATTTCTTTCTTAGAGAAACATTTTCAACAATTTTTAACTTAATTTTTTACTTGACTTACGTATTCATGAAAACAAAATTAGAGTCTCTTTTCTCTTATTATTTTTGAATGTTGTACTCCATATAAGCCCACATAAAACACAATTAATTTGTTCGGTCGACCGCTAAACTGCATTTCATTTTATACGACGACTGCTTCAGCAGATTATTGCTGACAGTCCTCTACTGTCGTCTTCAGTCTGTATTTAATTTCCTCTGATTTCTAAAGTAATTTATTTCATATATCAGTGCGTTATTAAAATGACATAATAGTAAAGTGTCGGCAATTAATGGCCCGAACCTTATTGTCAACCACTGGCAGACGCTAAGAGTTTCATTTTTTTATTTTTGCACCAATTATTGAAGTGATATCTCACCAATTATTTCATCGCTTAAAGGTCTAAGATTATCAGTTTAAAGGAAATAAAAAGCAAAAGAAATGCATTTCTTATTTGGCTACAAATTAAAGGAAATACATTTATTATAACCAAAAGCTATAATTCCTTAAATGAGTTTAACTTAATTTTCTAATTAAGTTATATTTGCATAAAAGTGTTGACTATTTTATTATAAAATTTATCTTTGATTTTGTCAATCGATAAGAGAGTAAAATAAGTGCATATGTTATGCAAATCAGTGACTGTTAGTCGATAAAAGTTATTCGATCATAAAATTGTTTGGGGGTCTGTCCACAGACTGCTCCAAACTGTCTGAATGCCATTCACTCAACATTCAAACGAACCGGTATTCCATTGAATAATGAATTTGTCTGATCGTTATGTTTAACGCAATGACAATACTATTCCAAAAGTATTCGCAAAGCAATTAAGTCTAGCAAAAAATTGGTCATAATTTTTATTTGACAATTAAAGAGATGCCATCTCCTCCTCAAATAATAGTCCTGGCTGTATGTTGGAGAGGCGCTCCTCTCAAATTAGTTTTTCCCTCACATTCTGTTTGCAATACAATTAAGTCGAACACAAATTCAATTTCGTTAAAAATGCAAAAACTATGAGAATTACCAATAAATGTGACATTAGTTTTGTAATTGAATATAAATCAAATGAATTTAATGTTTTAGTGTCTGTCGACGAAAACAAACATTATTTCTGACCAATAATTTTGTGCTCAGAATATAATTAGCGTAAAATCTAGCGAAACATTAACCGATGAAATAGCAATTGAAGTCAATTTTCACATTAACTTTAAGCCAAACAATATTTGTTATTTGTGTGAAGCAAATATGATGATAGCAAATAGATGAAAGCACATCTGATTTAAACTTTGAATTATTTATTTGTTGATTTTCATGGCTATAATTTTGACCAATTCTCAACAATTGATGGCTCAGCTCTCCAACGAAGGGGTGTCGACCTAAACTTCTCCTTTAACTATTAGACTCATTCTTCAAACTATTGATGCCCAGAGTGGGTATCACTTAAAATCTGCATCAACTTTATAGCGTTGAAAACACCCAGGTTTCAATACTCATTAAATAATCACTTTTTCGTCGAGGTTAATGCAAAAAAGTTTTGTTTTATATTAAAAGTGCTCAAGTTAAGCAAATGAAGAAAGCTTAAAGTTAGGAAAGGATAAGTTAATCAACTATTGCAAGGTGTTTAAATGGCTTCTTTTTGGCATTTGTTGAATTATTTAGGAATTTGGTGAATACCTTGGTAATGGTAGAGTATCCTAAGTGTTGGTGAATCGGTATGTAGTGGTTGTGCTGCAACCAAATCGTGAAGCAATTATACCGCCATTTAATTAACAGAAAAACGATAAATTGTGTGATAAAATTTGGATATTCTGTTGGCCCCACATATTCGGTGCTGTATTTGTACGCTTAGGAGGCAGAGGAGCGCACGATTGTACTGTCAAATAGGAAAGCCTACATGTATTAAGTGTTATCACGGATTCGTATGAGATATGGCTTTCTCTTCATATAATATACTGAAAGCTTATATTCCAAACAATAAATTATAAGCCATTCTATTGCTTAAGGATTTCATTCTTTTCTTATGTGTGTTTAGGTTTTATGTAATATTCGTTCAATTCATTACTTGTTTATATTCATGTTGTGCTCACAACCTGTGCTGTGCTCACACTTCTCTCCACCCGACAGTTTAGTTACCCAATGAATACAATATTAAACGATTAATAGCGGTATTACAGCAAATATGCCAACACTAACAAAGCCAGTCCAACCATTACACGACCCGAACCTATGAATAATTATTGCGATAAGAAATACTTAAGACTTTGTTTTCTCAAACAAATTAATAATAATATTAAACAAAAATTTGGACCAATTATCAGCCAAAAAGATCGCCAAACATAACAGCCATTAAGAGGACAGCACCCAAACAAAGATCAGAGAACCTCCGAGAGTAGTGAAGAAAGCCTCGCAGTTTACAAAAAACTCTTGATCAATTTCAAATGGTGTTTTGATCCGAATTAATCTTGATGGTTATCAAACTGAATTTTTAGCTTGTTAAAAAGTGTATAAAATAAAGTTTTGGGTTTGAACTAGTGAGTTTCTTTCAACAAATTCATTAAAATGGGATTATTTATGAGTGAAGTAAAAACAAAATGTGACAATAATTTCCTCAAACATTTGCAAAGCATTTTTGGCGCAAATTTAATAAGTTTTGATTTATTCGGAATAGTTTACATTGAATTCCATTTTTATTTTGAAATTTTTTCAAATGAGTCGAAAATTTATTGCATTCGAAGTCCAAAAAATTAATGAAAGTTTTATTTGTGTTTAATCCAAATTCGAGTTTTTCTTAAGACGTATCGCATTTATAATCAAATATTTTTATTGTCAGTATTTCCTCCAAAAATCATTTAATTGGTAATTAAAGACCAAATTTCTATTACTTAAACGAATGAATTGTCGAATGAATTGTAAAATCAAAGTCTGGCATCAAAGCCAAGTCATATATAGTTTGCAATTAATTGTTTGTATAATAGAAATGTTAGAATAAATCGATTCCGAAGTTATATATATAGTCTGTATCGTAGTCTCAATCGAAACATTTGCACAAATTCTCAATTTATTAATTATCGTAAGACATCTCTAAACGCCTCACAAATTTCAAATTCTGACTCCAGTTTCGTCTCACACCACATATGAGCAAGCAGCTCCAGTCTGATCCATGTGTGCTCAAATGGACCAAAAGACCTTGCACATTTCAAATTACAAACAATATCTAATGGTTGGAGAGTTAAGTGAATTAAAAAGTGTCTCTCATTTCACTTAAGAATTAATAAAAACATTAAATGAAATCACATTCGGAATAATCTTTTTAATGAATCATAATTTCGATAATGAATTTTCCCTCAAAAAAGTTACTCAAAAAATGTTTCTTTAAATTCGTCTGAAATATGATTTTGACTCCAATTCATTGACAAATGTTTATCATTTCAGAAGCGATCCCAAGAAAATAAATTCGAAATTAAAAGGAGAGGAAAGAAATTTGCACTTAGAAACTAATTAGATTTTGATTTATTGTAATTGCATTAAGACTTTTCTCATGAATATTATTCCAATTAATTGACACGAATTTAAATGCATTACATTCTGTGGACGCAAATTGAAATTCAATTTCCTAATTAGAAAAAAAATAAATTGTTTTGTTATTTCTCTTAATTCCTATAATTAATCGCATTATTAGCGAATTTCTGAATAATTGTTCGCATCTTTTCATTGTTAAACATTTGTAACAAAATATTTGAATAAAAGCCAGGTCCGCTCACTTCAATTGTATGAAAGGTGTGCTCTAAGAATAAATCACTTTGATATTTTTTCATTTTGCAGTAATAAAAGGGAATTCTTTTCATTTTAATAGTAATTTTGATGAAAAATCGGTTTTTCTATTGTTAAGTGTTTTAATGAATGAGTCGTACAATGAATTTGGAGATTAATTATAAGCGCAGCAAAACTTCTCATTTTGTTCAGAATATTAAACTTCTTCGTAAACTTAATTAAAAATTTTAATTTTAATCAATTAATTATTATAACACGATTTTAATGCATAAGAGAGCGGAACAACAAAAACAAAACTCTAAGAAATTTTCTTTTTATTCAATAAAATATTTTTCAAAAACCCGAAGGTTTTTGTGATATATTTTGGAAACACATTTATCTGCAAATATTAAGAGATTTCCATTTGTGGAGAAGTGTCTCAATTCAGAAAATTTATCATTTATTAAGAAATTTTGAATTCAGATCACAATTAATTTGATTCCCAACTGGAATATGAATTCAGCAAAAATTTCTAATTAATGAAAACATAATGTTTTGGAATAAAAAAAACCAGAAAAGAAGTAAAAACTTCAATAAATTATCGACAAGTCTTTGACACCAATTAAATGCTGGCATTTGATCACAATTTGATAAAAAAAAAATAAAAGATTTGTTGAATGAGTTGAGGCGTCACTGTTTAAGAAGCAAATTATGATATTATATGAGTCACGTCCACAAGAATTCAATTATTTTTCAAAGAAATACGAGAATCGCTTTTATAGTCGATGTTAAAGAAGTTAATTCAGTCTCAAAGTCTCAGCAATACTTCGCACAATGATTAGCTCCGGGCAATCAATAAGAGAGTCTGGAGTCGAAAATGAGATATATGTTCATATCCTGAATCTAAATGTAATAATGAATTATTAGTCAAAAGTAAAACGACCACTATTTGATTGGAACGCAGCGGGAAATGCGAGTCGCGCCGGGAGTCCAATAATGTTTAAAAATCCAATCGCAATGGATATACACCACAAGACTGTGAGCTCTATCCCTAGCATTCCTTTTAATGAAAGACTCTCACAAATAAGACTTTTTGATTATTGGGTTTTCACGGCATTCAAATGCCACTAAACAACGACTATTCCTCTTAATAGCAGTCACTTTGGTCAGACTTATCTTGCCGGTGCTCTAACTGACCGAATAAGTCGTCTAATTAAGTAATTAATCATAACGAGACCTGCACATTTGGCATACAATACCTGTCCATAACTGAGTTATTGAATGATAACAATTACAATACAATAATTCAATCGCTTTATTGTTAACATGTTTTTCGAGATCAGAGGGGAACCAATCAGTCGATGGCAGAGACATTCTGTGCTCTCTGTTTGGCTCAACATTAATAGTGGATTTCGGTCATAAATAAGGACAAAACAGACCACAAATCTAATCATTAATTTATTACATAATCACATCCGAACAATAAGAACAATAAAAGTCTCTTCATTTGATGGATGAGTTAGTTTAGCACTGGATTATGGTTAACATAAATGGATGTCATCGAGTTGTCAGCAATTCTTTATCGGATCAACAATTGATTCAAAGAATTTATTTCAAAAATACTTTTCAATAGGTTTTGACTTTTGAGTGAATGATTAGAAAACAATAAAACGTTTGTTTTGTAATTATATTGAATTTAATGAATTCTGTTAAAAAAAATACAAAGGAATGTAACATAAAAATCAAAATATGGCCTAAGGAAGGAAAATACTAACTAGTAAAATTAGCGTAATGTACGCAAGGAAACATTTCAAATCAAATTATCTATTTAAATTTGTTAAATAATTTTATGTTATTTTCTTGACGTCTAAATGATTGTCAAATGCTATTGAAGTAAAAACAAGTCCTTCCGAGCGATCAAAAGAAAAATGATTGTAAAGAATATGAGAAATGATAGCTTCCAATACATTTACATTTCATTACTGTTTTATTGTCTCTCTGTTTGCATAAACAGAATTCAATTTAAATAAATTTTCACACAATTCTACAAAAGAAGTAAATTTCAATTTAAATAAGTATTTGTGAAGTTATATAATATTTCCTTTTAATTTGCGATTTAAATCAATTTAGACATCCTTTTGGCTGAAAATTCCCACAATATATCAGAAAAGTAATGACCACAATATTCGCCGTTCCATTAAAAGCAAATAAGTTTTTATGAAAAGCACTTTTCCTGTTATAAACTGAATGGATATCCACTTCAATACAGAATATAATACAAATCCAAATCTAAACATTTGGTTACTAATAGTTGATATTTGAGTAGAGAGCAATTTATCAGAAAACACAACCACCAGAACTACATCACAAACAATCCATTTTCACCTTCATTTGCATTGATATTCTTGTCAGGCAATGGAGTCGACTGTCGACCACCGGATGTATTCTATCATTCATTTGTTAGCGTCAGAGAAAATCCAATAAAAACATGACTCAAATTTGATTATATGAGAACTCGTTTTTATGCCGTTCTTATGCCGCTTCACCTGTTGTTCAAATAAATTAGATTTAAAACTGAAGTCAAACACAAAATTTAATTTACAACTTCTCTCCCAAATATCAGACCTGAAAAGGGATCCGATTTTAATTGAATCGAAGAGATGTTGAAATAATTACCACTTAATTATTTCGGGAGTCTTATCATTGTTTTAAATTACATTCTGACCACTCAGGGAGGGAGAAAGGTAGAGAGAGAGAGAGAGAGAGAGAGAGAGAGAGAGAGAGAATTGAAATTTAATGAATATAATTGAAAGTAAAGTGAATTAATGTGTTTTGCACTTCAGTAGAGACCAGAAAAGAAAGAAAGAGGAAAACGAGAAATTAATTTCACGCAAACTTCAGACCAGTTTTGGTGATGAATTCACTCTATAGTCGAGTACATTCACATATCTTTTGCACAGAATATATAGATCTGTCTCTTAAGTTAATTACACTCTAAAAAACATGAATGAAAATCAACAGACAAATGGACACATAAATTGATAGTCTTTACAATTCGAGTGAGTCATTGCAAACATAGTAATTTTTGTGACACTACCAGAAGAAGTGCAGATCAAACACTCGACCAAATGTGTACTTCGGTAGCAAAATATACTGAGCCCTCACAAAAAGCATTGAATGGTATATATTTTTCTACACTTAACTCTCATTTGTGCTGTAAATGATATTTCATAAAAAGATCCAGTGCATTAAATCTTAATATAAGAGACTCTACAAAAAAAGGTAGACCAGAGCACAGCCATCGTTGGGGGTCTCATATGGTCGCAAATTCAGTTTTGGAAGGCTTTAGTTCTCTCTATTCTTTGTGTCCTAACTAAGTCTCAATTTTGTTAACTGTTGTGCTGAGGGACAGGATATAAGTAATATCAGTTGTCACTCAAAATCGAATAGTCGTACATATAATTTATGGTAAAAACTTTATTTACTGAAAGGAAGTTAACAAAAAAAGTTATTCAAATTCAAAATAAAACTATAAATATATAGTCATTGAATGCAAACGAAAAATTTGGACCAAATAAAAGTGAATACATTTTTAAAATATTTATTGCTATAGATATGAAAATCAAGTTATAATTTAGGCATCAAATTGTATAAAGTATTTCATTCTATTCGCAAATCTAATGTTTTCAATGGTTATATCAAAATCTTGTCTCTATATCACTAAAGGCCGACAAAACTACAAAAGCACAGCAAAGAAGGTTTTAAGGGTTGGCCAATGATTGCTCACAAACAATAAAAATCATTTACAAGAAAAGGTTATCAAAAATCATTTTGTGATTAATTACGAGCAGAGAGTTATCACTTCGTACTTAAAGTGTTCCTCAAAAGTACTATTCAAAGAAGAATTTTTACATAGTTCTTGGGTATTAAGGGGATCGTTATTTGAGCAGATGTCACACCCATCTCATTAATGTTAAGTGAGTTGAGATCTAATTAAAGTCTAGTATACGATAGAGTAGAGGGAACTCCACCTTAACGCTGGAAAATCATTCATGAAATTACCTGATATTGTCTTTGAATTACTCTCTAATAATAATTGAGAAAAGCCTCGAATACTTAAACTCCCGGCAAAAAGCGAGGGCTCATCACATTCTGGCCAACAGTTTGAGTAGAAAACAGCCAAAAATGAAATCAAGTTTTGTTTGACATCAAAATATAAAATTAGAAGAAAAAAATGAAAAGTGGAGAAGAAATTAGTGGTCATAATTGCATTTAGTGGTACTGGGTGGTCTCCTATTTTAAAACAGACAAGAAATCATCAGTTTTTTATTTATTCACGCTGAGATTTGGCCCATCATAGAGTCGGCGCTCGATTACAACTCGCGCCCGAATCCCGTTGTGTTGACAGAGAGTTAACTTTGAATTTATCTGAGAGTATGGTTCGATTCCAAACATTTTTTTCGAAAATTTTATTCATAAATATATTTAAATTGAACTCATTTTTTGTGTTGCTTTCAAAGCCATTACTAATTGTCTGAGAAATTATCGAATATTTAGTTCATTGATCTTAATCTAAATGATAAGATCCAAAATCACTCATTAGATTAAAATCGCAATGAAATCAAATAAATTAAAGCAAACCATAAGAAAAATAAATGATATACACTAAATTCCCCATCGTTTACATCGCGCTTATTTCCCTAGCTCGATTCTGTACCCCAAATTCAAAAACTTAAAGTCATTCTCATACTGATAAATGTCAAAAAGGATTGATGTTGTCGTTTGCATCTCTGGCTCCATAATTATTAAAACCAATGTATAATAGGTTTCAAATTTTTAAAGTTCTCTCAAAATAAACAATTATAATATTAGTCAAATCATTTAATAAACATTGAAATACAAAATAAATATTTTTACCAAGATAATAATAAGAAATAAGTGTGAATTTCAACTAATGTATTTTTAAAAATGTTAAGAAATGCTGTAATTCTGTTACAAAACATGATTTGTACAAGCTTTATTACAATTAATGCTAGGCTTGCGCCTATCCTTAACTCACTCGTATCCTTCAATTCTTCGAAACTGACCCAGGGACACGAACGAGTATTTACTGTATGAAGCGAAACAATTTTCTAATTAATCCAAATTGAGTTTAAAACTTATTAAAAATTACTGAAAATTCTATTAAAATTTATCAAATTTTTCGTTAAACATCTTATTTAGTGATTGACTTTCAAAGAAAAATTATATAATTTTTCGGTCCAACAAATAATTGACAGAAAATAATAAATAAAAGTCATATAAAGCTCTTTCGGTTAAACTTAATTATCTTTTCTGTCGAGTGCTTAGTCTTTAATATGATTTTTTGAGTAAATCATCTTTGAATGAATTGAAGGCAAGGCTTCGGTAAATGAGAAAACTTGTGAAACAAAATTTTTCATATTCTTATGATTAATAAAAAAAAACTCTTTATATTTATCACATATTCATTGATAAATAAATAACCGAAAAACTAAGAAAAATTTTCTTTAGAAAAAGCATTAATAAAAAGGTTAGTTTTAATTTGACTTTAATAACCTGGACCATTATAATTAATGCATAGCTGTTATATAATACCTTTGTATGGATATAACGCATCGAATTTATATCAGAGTTAATCAATTTTTATAATGACTTATCATTAATCAAATAATGTTTATTACATTAATTCTAGTTTTTTGGGTTCCTTTCGTACACAAGAATCCATTGATTCGGTGATAAAGTGCTTTCAATCAGCGATTTTTATTTATCGTTTTGAATAAATAATAATTTTTCTCCTTTTTGTCTTTGAGACAGAATTAAGGCTAATCATAATTAGATTGAATGAGGAGGTGCTCTCATCAGTATGTCCTGACTCTAGAGTTTCGTAAAGCAATTATTTTAAGCCCAGAATATACCTGAATCGGAGCCATCGTATTGTGAATGTTATGCTCTCCTTATAGCTAATTGTGTTTGACGCCCAACTCTTGCCTGCGCTCAGCCCAACTCAAACTGTATGACATTTGAACTCAAATACTATGATCTGCACATCAATCAACTGGGTTTCGGAATAATTTCATTAACAAAATGACTTCACTACCAAATTATTAAATTGATGAGACAACTATTTCACTCCTGCCCTCCAAAGGCCACACTTTCTCAGAACGATCTGTCGAACAGTGGATCCAAAGTGCTGGACCTGAAACCGATGGGTTTTGAACCCCACGAACACTACCAGAAATAGTGCTCAGAATTATAAGTTTTCTTTTGGTTTTACTTTTTGTTTATTTATTTGCTTTACTTTTATTTCTCTGAGAATTAGTTATCGGAAAAAAGTATTTCTAATTAAAGCGAAGGTTTGTGTCAAAAGAGTTACATTTTTAATGAGAAAAATACCGATTTCTTTGATTAAACCGTAATTTAATCGCATTTCCAATGGTTTATTCCAAGTTATTTCCATTCCCTCCGCATGTGTTTCGCAGCGAATGTCAAAATATCAAAATTTTATTGCATTAAACTGCGAGTGAAGGCAAACCTTTTGACCCCTTCAAAGTCGAGAATCAAATGCGAAATTTTTCTTAATATTTGTATATTTTCGCTCAGATTTGTTGGAATTTTAATAACTTGACTGAAATTATATGAAAAAAGTAAAAACACACGAATTAATGTAAGGGAACAGACTGTATGTGCTATGATTGTAACCAACGGCGATCCCAATTATGTTTTGCAAACATTTACTGAAAATATTTCGTTTAATAATTCAAACACTTTGTATGAGAGAATATTGTGCGCAGAGGACAGGTATAAAATACATTTTCCAATCGATTAATCTCAATGAAGTCGGCAATGACTCCGACTTAATAGTTGTAATAAGTTATGCCATTATTGCGATAATCACAAAATTAGATTATATGCCATATCTATAACTACTTTCCCTATTTTTATATTCCGTTCCTATAATTTTGTTTAATTTCATAACTCATTTTTCATTCTGTGCGTAACCACTATATTACATATAAAATGCAATTTTATTCTCCGATTAATTCAATATTTTTTGCTTCAGATTATGGACTGAATAGAGTTAATGTTGTGTTACCCTTAATATAAGTAATACCTTACTTCCGATACAATCCACTCCCTGGTCATAATCACCCGAATAATTCTGATCCAATTAAAAGGCGAATATTGTCGATAGTGTAATATGAATTGATCTAGAAGATGTTCGTTTATAATGCATCTCGGAAATTAAATGAGAAAGCTCCTTAAATTAATGAGCATCCGTTCCTTATTCAATTGAGTGAATAATACGAGGAGTGATGTGAAGCCAATAATTAGTTTCTTGTGATTAGTATTGTATTAATAATGTTTTGTTTTATATGCGTTTATATAACACTACATAATATGAATGGCTTTTAATATCCAAAACTATTATTTTGTAATCGATTGTTCATTAGAAGTGAAAGAGGGATAGTATTAGGAATAGCTGTGCCGACGATCCTCTTAATGAAATAAAGCCTAAAATACGTGCGATCGCAACGCAAAACTGACTATTCGGCCACTTCTATACCGCACCCAAATTGAACTCATAATTAAACCCTGAGTTCGACTTCAATTATGTTATGCCATAGACTCTGAGCTTCTGTTGCCTTCAATTACATAATGTCTGAAACTTCTTTTGTTATGAAATTTCTCCAAAAATACAGCATTTCTTAGGAAATAGAAAACTCCATACAAAGTAATTACCTTTTAGTGACAAATTACCAAGTTGAATCACTGAATAAATAGTCATATAATTCGATGAAACCTTCTTTTATTGCTATTATTAACAAAATAGCATTATATTTGAAAACAGGCGAAACATTTTGGATATCATTTTATATGAGTTCCACCCAAACGAGCAGTTAATCGCTCCTTCACTCTGTTTGTCATCATTTGGATTCTCCGAGTGATGAATGACTGAATCAAACTAATTATATTCATAAATGATATCAAATACTAATTATTAAATTCACAACAATTCTAAAATTCAAGCAGAGTTTGAATTTCTTTTTTTGCGAAGTTCTTTTAAGCTGTGAACTTTCATGGTTTAAATTTAGCATGATCATTCATATTCAATGACTACTGCATAGACTCCTGAATTTCACAACTAATGAATGGATAATAAATGTTTTTATAACCATAATAACAAATAATGACTACTTTTTGGTCAAAAATTGACCAAAAAAGTAGCCTCAAGTGAATATCGTTTTCTTTTGAGACAATCCAAAGCACTTCCCCTAAACTAATGGCAACAATGGTTTGTTATCTATGGCGCACATGTGTGGCCTCTTATATCACTCATCAATTGAGTGCAAACACTGTTTTTGTCCGAACTATTCAACTGATAATTTCGAGTCAATTGAGTGAATACAGAGAAAAGTTATTCAAATTCGAAATAATAATAATCTTTTCACAAAAGTCTATGAAATAAAGTTTTTCAGACTTACAATGCTTATTTCAGGTTTGAAGCGGACATTTCAGTGCTATTTAGCAAGGTTATAGGGGATCTTAGAATGCAGAGAAATTTTAGGAAAACCCCCCTAAATGAGTAACTTATACGTTTTTCAAGATTTTACAAGAGTTTGTATGTAGTTAATGCTATGGATTTATGAGAAATATATGCCTCCTTGCACTCTTACACTTTCTATAAGTAGGTGGTTTTATTAATTTTCGACTAAGTTCCAACATTTCTTATTACCTTCCTGGATATTTCTGAAATTCCTGTTGCAAACCTGAAATTGGCATTGTTAGAGTCACTTCTTAACCAAATCATAGTTTATAAATAGATTTTCGCTCTTCACTAGTGATATATTTTTGAATATTTTCTATTAAGTGTAAACTTGAGAGAGAGAGAGAGAGAGAGAGAATTTTGAGTTTGAAGACAAAGTATGCCATCTCTCAACTGGAAATATAAATCTTAAATCTCTTATGTTGCATAGCATTTGTGATCTAGGCAATTATTTTGATTAATTACTTTAATCTTTAAAGTATTAAATCAAAAATTATGATTTTATCAAAATTAAAGAAACTTTTCATTTGTATGAGAAAAATAAAAATCAGTGCTTAATCTGCTTTCAAACTAATTAATCAAATGATTTTCAAATTAAATTTTGTGGCAATTTATGAAATAATATTATGAAATGAATTATGTCTTAAAAGCGACACTAAAAAGGATTTCTTCAAAGATTTAAAACGATTTCATATTTTTTGTTATCAGAACTTTCATTGAAAAACTAATCACAAACTTTTAGCCACAAAATCCCAATTTGACTGAAGAAAGAGTTCATAATTCAATTTATTTTTCTTAAATAACACAAAATTTTTACCAAATTTATTTAATTAAAAGATTGCGTGCAATTGCCTCAAATTTCGAGCACAGAATCAAAAAATGCGTTCACTAGGATTTAATTAAATCTAAATTTATTAACTAATGAGTTTCAAATTTATTTTTCTTAATTCATAACTAAAATAAATTAAAGATTTTTCGCAAACTTTCAAAAGAATTGCTATTCAGAGCACAATATTTAACAAATTTTATCATCTAATCGATAGCTTCAAAGTCATTATAAGTTACATAATGTGTTATAATAGCGAAGATACTAATGAACGAACATTTTTTGATGATTAATGCTTTTGTCTTTTGGTCAGAACAATGGTTATTATGGTATAAAATGAAATTTTTATTAGCTTAATGTATTACACAATTAAGTCAATGAATTTATTCATAGTATAGGAAAACTGTTATTTCAATTCACTACTGAATATGTTTTGCTTTAATGAAATAAGTTCTCATTGAATACGTGACAATCAAATGCTTTACTGGTCTCACAAATGCAGACAATTCTTTACTTTTAATCATTTTTGCCAATAATTCTGAGCATTGATTTAGTGAGAGATCGACAAAAACAAAATACCATTCATTTGAGTTTATTGTTTTGATAGCGATTAGAACCAATCGATTCTCTTTTCAAAGGATGTATTTGTTGTTTGAAAATCACATTCAAACAAATTATATCTCAAATGTTTAAACTATTTATGGTGTTGTCGTCTCTCCTTAGTGATCATGGTAGTTTATATTTTATAGTCTAAACTTTAGACTCTAAAGTCTACTTTATCGAGGTCTGAAACGTGTAGCTTTGATAATTAGCTACCAAGGTCAGTCGTTGCACTGCCATATGTGGAATACATTATTTAAATACCAGTATTGCGAACAAACATAAAACTCATTAAATAATTAAAAGTGTGGTCGACTCCACTCCAACCAAATATTATCAAAACCTGTGCCTAAAGTCTGCAATAATAAGAGGCAAACATTTGTCGTAAATTCAGAGCAGATTATGTCAGGTGTTATGCTAACTATCGTGCGATTAGTGTGTAATAGAAAGATCCAGAATATATGATAGATATACTCAATTAGTGATTAATTTGTCTCATTTGGCAACAAAAGCAAAACTTGTCGACCAATAAATACATTACACGTCTATTGGATTCAAATTCACTTCAATTACGTCCGAAAATATTATATAACTTTGAATCCCATAAACGCCTTCTTTTGTAAACACGCTATTTATTGGAAAAACATTATTTATGTAAAGAGTTGTCAGTCGTCTGTGATTTCGGTTCAAACGATACTAAAAGTCAAATAAAAACCTAATTTCGAGATCCGTTTAATTGAGATCAGAGTTGAGTTGAGTGTCAGTCAAACACCTAATCCCTGTCTTCACAATATTTGCCAATTCATACAAACTATTAGTCAAAACACAATGTATTCAAAATATTTATTATTATTATTGCCTTTAATTGTATTTATAAATAGTATTAACTGTGAAACGAAAGGAGCGATTAATTTGGATTCGCTTACATTCGACAAAGTATTTCGATGTCAACCATTGACTCAATGAATGATTCAAATGTATCTGTCTTTCAGGTGGTGCCCAAATTCAAGGCGTCGTTAGTGAAGATCGACACCGCATACCCTTACGGCGAGAAACAGGACGAGTGGGCAAAGGTGGCCGTTGACCTCAAAGCCACTCCCGATCTCTTAGTGGCCGACGTCGGCGTTCGTGACTACGGAGAGAAAGAGAATGAAGACATCGCCAACAAGTATGACATCAAAAAAGACGACTTCCCTCAAATCAGGCTCTTCCTTAATGGCGATCTCGAAAAGCCAATTGCTTTCGACGGCAAAGACTTTAAGGCCGACGCCATCAAGACTTTTGTCAAACAAAGGGCCGGAATAAAGATTCTGTTGGACTCTTGTCTCGAAGAATTTGACGAATTGGCCAAAAAGTTTACCGCAGATAAGGTTTCCAAAGAAGTGCAGCAAAAAGTTTTGGATTCGGCAAAATCTAAGGCCAGTGCCGTCGCCAAAGAATCTGACAAAAAGTCGGCCAATATTTACGTGAAAATTATGGAGAAAGCGATTGAAAGGGGAGTTGTCTTCTATGACAGTGAAAAACAAAGAGTTCAGAACCTATTGACCGGTAAATTATCGGACGCTAAGAAGAAGGAACTGCAGGGAAGGCTTAATATCATCGAAAGCTTTTTGAGAACAGGTGCCGCCAAAGATGAACTTTAGTTTAAAACTTGAGCCATAGTTCGGTCATATTTTTCATCTTTTCTAGAAATTTGTGATAAGATTTTTATTTAATTCGAGATTTGTTTCCATTTATTGAAATAATAGTTTATTTAATTTCTTGACAACTGATATGCAAAACAAATATATCTAAAACTGATTTTATTTTCTTAAATTTCATTTCAAGTCTGACCACAATTCTGTTCTTCTCATCGATTCTTCCTCTTATTTAATAAACTTTTTATACATTTATTAAACCTGTCTTTCAATTAAAATTTCGAATCAATTTCTCTTCAAATAACTTTCAAAATGTTTTCTTTTCAGTAAAATCAACACATTTTTGGATATGAATTAAAACAGAATTTAATATAAAAATCAATTTTTATTAGTCATAAACATTCAAAAGAAATTAAAACTTATTTACAAACATATAAATGCATTGAAAATGTTATTAACAACTGTTTATTGTGACAATTAGACAAATGTTTGGCTTTTGTTCGGATGTCATGTTTGATATGTAAGTCTGTCTGAGGAACAGTTATCTCCATTTGTGTTGATCGTCATTCCAGACATATATCCCGACTGTGCGGACGATAAATCTGGTCTAAAATAGTATTGATTACTGTAATCTCTGGGTTTGTCCGCAATATTAGTTCCTCTCTCAATGTTATTGGTATCGACAGCACTGTTCACTCGATTCTCGTATTTTTTTTGTAAATGATTTAAAATGGAGATCAAAACGCCCACTATTAGTGAAACGACGGCACAACTTATCCAAAAGATAGTAGAAATTGAGAGACCAGTTGATGGTCTTTCATCTGATTTCAACCAGGTACTTTCCGTCGACTTATGTGGGAGCAATATTGTCAGAAATGTACTCTTGTAGGTGAAACTAAAGTTGAATGATCCCGGGTTAGTATAAGCAGCTAAACAGATATAATTTCCCGTATCATTGAGATGAGTGCTTTCAATAATCAAATCCTTGTAATAATTTCCATCTCCCGTTTCGATCATTTTCGTCGATTTCAATACTTTATAGAATTCAAAGTTAATTTGTATTAGACCTCGACGTCTGGCGTCTTCCACGTCCTTCACATCCTTACAGCTGCCTAACCACTGATTTCAACATTCAAATCATTATTTTTCACATTACAGTCAAAACAGATTGTGAATCACCTATTCCAATAAATATTTCATATTATTGTTGAGAATTTGAATGTAAAAATGTGAAATAATTATTGGGATAGGTGATTCACAATCTGTTTTGACTGTATTTAATTTGAGATTATTTAGAAAAAGATAGTTATTCGATAAGTTGTAAGGAGATATTTCTGAGAAAATCATTTAA
>JAQGCS010000892.1:0-17192 GCA_034702105.1 Fuscozetes fuscipes
AAAGAATGTAAAATTCATTGTAAAAGTCGGTCGCATATCGATAAAAGAGGATAAAACTCAATATAAATTCGCTATAATTAAAGACCTCTTCAACAATGAATTTTACAATTTTCAAAATTTTTGAAAGTCGGGGGTGGGGTGAGCGGGTTGGCGGGTATAGAGACAAAACTATATACTACATTCTATTGATGTAGTGAAAAATTTAGTTAAGTTTAAAATTGCTTTAACTTAAATCCCGTTTCAGGGCCATTTTCAATCAAAATTGCGAAAAGGGGGTATGTCGGAGCTTCGTGAAGCTTTGGGGGAGGGTTGCCAAAATTTGGTAGGTCAGGGGGTTTTGGGCTGACACCCTTGACTACCTTTGGTTTTGTCATCAAATTAAGTGCTGAACCTTTTCTTCATTGGAATAAGTTTCGCTCGAATTCTTGCATTCATTTATGTGAGGAATTCAGAGATTAATTTCTGGTTTGAAGAAATCATTTTTTTCAAGAGATTCAATGCTTTTTCATTCTTCAAAGTGAGTCATCAGCTTTTGATGATATGTTCGCAAAAATTTTTATTAGTTTCTCAAACCAAGAGTCAAAAATGGGAGAATATGAAGAATTCTGGTTTTTATTGAGTCGTCTTAAGGAATATATTTTTTGATTAAAAAGCATATAAAAGGATAGAAAGGGATGTGTTGTCTGTCTGTCGATCTGTTTGTAATCCAACTTCTTTTTAACTAAATTTTTTATTCTGTTGTAAATCTATTGGACTGTTATTTGAGTTAAAAGAAGTCTCACATATGTTGTGTAAGGGAACAGTCGATCGCACAGTTGTGTTACAGTATTATTACATTAAAGGATTGAAAAATCTTTTGTCGACTTTTCTTTTGGTCAGAATTCTGTTCAGAGTGGCGTTAGTGAGGAATCCTCACTGAGGATCCAGTGCTGTGCTGTGCTGTGGCCTTCATTTGAACGGATTGTTTAAGTGTATAATTTTATAGACAGAATAATATGTATCGATTGCTATGTTGTGTCCAAAACCCTATAATAAATCTTCAATAATCTAAGTAAAAGCTGAACAGCCTTTGCATCGCTCTATTGATGTGCTGTTCTCGTGAGGCAGAGGCACAACATTCGCCATAAGAATGTAATAAAATTTTAGTTCAAAATATGAGCTTTACTTTCATATAACTGAGAGGACAGGCGAACAAATAGAGTGAATGCACTGCACATATCATATCTGGAGTTATATTGAATGAACGACTACTCCCCTCCACAACAGTTAAACAACAAAAACTCAACGGAATATATAAACTGTGAATTCATGAGACATACGTTTTCTCATGTCTTTTGTTTCTGAGTCACAACTTAACCGTAAAAGAGATAACATTTGAAGTCACGCGTAAAACACTTTTTTACTATTGATTTCTAAACAATAAACGAGACATTTGAGGCTCGAGTCCAACACAACTACTTCTTCGTCAAACTTTATAAAAACTTGTGGCAAAAGTGGACGAAATGCCCACTTCTTTAACTAATAATTCTTCTTAAAGTCACTTACAGTTTGTTATATTCTGTAATAAAAAATAGCGAACTTTGATTGAAAACAAGAATCAAATAAATAAAATGCTCTTAAATCTGAAGTGTAATAAGAAATAAAGCAAAGAAAGAGAAAGAAAACATTATAATTGTTGTGAGCATTCAAAACATAAGTGAATTAAATTGAGGCAATATTTTCTTCTTTTCCATTATAACAGTCTATGAGAGAGAATTGGAATTTATTTTTACAGATTCTCAAAGTTGTTTGGCTCTACTCTGGTATTCGACAGATAACTTATACGCATTGTGTAGGACTGACAGCAAAAAAACATACCACCAATTATTAGGTGTCAGGACTTTCACCATTTTTATGGCTAAAAGGCTACTAATGGCCAAAACTTTTCTCGCTTTCATTGAATTACTTTTTACGTTTTGTGTCGATTCCAAGATTAATATCAAGCACATTTTCTAAAATAGAATCTGACTTTTAATTACTTATTTTCTTATATAAGACATTATTCTCTAATTTAATTGAAATTTTGAAAAAACACAGAAAGAAAGGAAAAATCTTAATTTTTGTTTCACTGGTGAACCAAAATATTCATCGTTGAATATTTGGCGTAAAAACAATTAAGCAGAAAAAATGCATTACTTTATTAATATTGTATTGGTGAGTTTTGAATGTTTTGTATTAAGGGTTTATTATTGGTGTTATCTCATACGTGCTTTACTTAATTAATTTGCTTTTATTTACTTTTAAGCCCTAAAAACTGCAGTTAAGTAGAGAAAAGAAAAAAGAATAATAAGACGGGAAGAACACAGGAGAGCACAGGAGAGCACAGGAGAGCACAGGAGGAGAGGGAAAGAAATATAAAAGATTAGTGAGTGGTATACGCACTCAATCATTGTTATTACTTTGGACTTATTGGCAATACTGATGATACCAAGTGCTTCTCTCATTATCTTTCTTTCTCTATCAATACAATTCATTTTCCTTCTCTTTGCATCTCTTTGTGTCTCTGTTTTATAGCAAACGATAGCATTGCGTTTAAGCGCATGCCTTTCCCATAACCCAAAGATAAAGAATTTTCAATAGTATTCTAATTCTGTGCCGCATTCCTACTATATATGGGACTGATATGTCAACAAATTAAAGTTATTCTTTGAAAGGCAGAGTCAATAGTGATGTATGCGTTGCCTATCTTTTGGCTCAAATAATTCATTGCTGGCTTTTTTTGTGTGCATTAGGAAATAAATAAATCTTGCTCAACAACACAGGGATTAATTTGATGCTTAATTTATCTCAAAATAATTATTTATTTTTTTAACCTTCTCTTCTGTGATCAAACAATGAATGTATGGAAGACCAGAGTTTAATGGATAGATTCTCTTTTCACAAATCTATCCTTAGATTCAATTTGGGATCAAATCTACTGCCAGTACTTGTATTGTAAATCGTATTCCTGTGTCACAGAACTACCGTATAATCAATTTCTGATATTTTTTTTCTCTTTTTATTCCTTCTTTTCTTTCTTTTTTCGATTTTTTGCAAATCCATAATATATTTGTTATGAAGTCCTTTTCGATGGTCAGAACGCGTTCCCAATATATTTAGCCATTTATTTCAGTGATAGTCGGCATCATTTAGCAAACGTTTATCCGAACGCCAGTCCGTCACAAACAGTGAGAAGTGTTCTGCAGATGAGATACTCGACAAACACACAGTTCTCTCGTCGTTTACGATAAATCACTTTACCTATAAGGCTAAGCTTAAGCCAAGCGGTGCTCAGCCTCACAACTGTGCTCTGATGACTATTGTATAGAAACGATCCATGCAAGCACATCCAAATCTCTCTCTCTCTCTCTCTCTCTCTCTCTCTCTCTCTCTCTCTCTCTCTCTCGACAAAGTATTTTTCTTGTATTGTCTGAACACTAAAAACACACAAATAAATATAAAGGAAAAAACTTCTTATTTATATCGAAGACATTTTAGTCCAATACTAAAGTTTAATATAATGAAAGTGTTTTATTCTCATTTCAGATGAAAAGTACTTTAAAAGCGAAACTCTTATTCTTATTGTCGATTCAATTGCCTGTTTTGCAGGCATTGCATCGGTTATCGAAAAATTGAATTTTATTCGTCTTTTTTGTGCATTTCATTCAATGCGTCCAAACAATTGACTCAATAGTATTGAGGCCTTTATTTTTTCAAAAAACTGGTCAAATATTTTATATATTCTGAATGAAGAGAGAATTCTAACCTCAAGGCATAACCAGATAAAACATGAGATTTAAACCCCGAAAATACTCTTCAATTTATTTATATTCGCAAAATACAATTTTTGCCCCAAAAAAGGAGTGAAATATTGAAACCAAATTCTAATTTATGATTGATTTGTCTCTCACTGAAACCAAACCCATTTTAATTAAATACAAAATTCCATCAATTTTTTCAATGTCTTTATTTAAATGGAGCAAATATAAAAGCTTACAAAATTTACCGAGACTATTGACAAAATTGACTTAAATTTCAATTTTTCCTCTCACTTAACAAATATATGAAAAAGGATTTTCTTCTGCAAAAAACCATCAAATAATTTATTAGACTTATTAGTTATCAAATGTTTGGTCTAAATTTTTTTTCGCATTTTGTGAAAATGATTTGATTTGATATTCAAGAGTATTATATAAGTCAAAAGTCAGTGCAATGGCTATAAAATGGTTGCGATTAAGGACTAAATCCTTTTACTTCATTGAAACGTTTGCTTTTGAGACTTCCAAGAGTTTATTCAAACGATTTATTTGTTCCGATTTGAAAACAATTCAAATAAAAATAATCAGATTTCCATAGAATTCACTCGAATTGAAGAGTCTGTGAAAAATCGATGACTTAAATAAACTTATAATAAAATTTAGTCTATAAATAACTTCACACAAATACCATTGAAATGAAATGATTTTCTCGGATACAAAATTCAATACACGCGCTGTAGTTATTACCCTGATCAAATTATTTGTCTGATAAATTTTATATATTTTATGTATTTGATTACAACAAAAGCAATAAAATTAAATTTGGCAAAAGATGTGCCATTCGAGTGAAAGGTCTGAAAGGGATGTATTTGGCGGAAAATTTGGCAAAAGTTTGATCGTCTAATGATGTTATACTTTAATTAAAGCTCAACTCACTGTTTGTTTAGACCCCAAATAATTAGTGATTTCCATCACATATGCTTCAGAGCCAATGAGTTTCACCAGTGATGTGATGCCCAAGAAGTCAACCGTTGAGACAGTTTTCTGTCGAGACTTTACACACAAATAAAGTCAATGAATCGACTCAAACAGTAATTAAAAAACTCTATAATTGAATGAAAATTGTAATGAAAGTTAACGAAAATCATTTATTTGTTCAACTGATTAAGTCCTCAAAACATTACCAGATTATAAACAAATATACTTATAGGCAGAGCAAAAGATATTATGATATGTTTTATTTCATTTATTGATTCGATTCTATTGCTATGATTTTGTGCACAAAAAATAATTACATATAATAAAGAGCCCAAAGAATTGCAAGAATTGCCGCTTTGGCCGATCACTGCTATAAATTGGTATAAATTGTGTGCCAACTCTCAGCCAGCTCTCAGCCAACTCTCAACTTTTAGATATAATTTTGAAGCCATCCATAGCTGTGTTGTATCTAAAAATAAATTAATGTCTCAGAAAAATAACTTCTTTTTCTTTGGCAGTAAAAGGGATAAAAGTATAGCTGATATGACATCAATACTATGCCCTAAGCTATGTGTCGATCGAGAATAAAAAAATTGATTTCAATTATTTCATTCGGAATTGAATTCAATTTATATGGGATTCCGTCAAAAAGTCAATTCCTTTAATGGCTTTCGCACAGAGAATATTATTTTTGTTGTGTCTCCCAATTTACACGACTGTCCCAAAAATCGAGTCATTAAAAATAGATCTCAAATTCATTTCTCTCAGTTTGGCTTTCATTTGAAACCTTGAATCTAATTCTTTCATCTTTTTATCGTCTGTTTTGTTCTTAAATTCTCTCAAAAGAGATGTCTCGGAATCTTTTCTTTGAAGTTCAGATAAAAAGCGGAAAATCTATTACTTAAACAAACAGTTGGTTCGTAACACTCGGTAAACAAAAACAGCAAATTTTATTAAATAATAATTACAGAAGAATATAACAAAAGAGCATGTTACCTAAACAACAATCTTTTACTTAAATGTTAAAGAATAACTTGGTAAACACACCCACGGAATTCCGAGAACTCATATTTAAAATCCTTTTAATGTATATATGAATAATTTAATACAATAATTTTTACTCGCTTACTTATTAATGGAATTCTAAATGTGAAAAGAAATCAGTATTTACATATTTGATCAGGCTTGTCTGCGTCTGCTATGATCGCATCGAAAATATTTTGATTTTTATCTTAGTCTTTTATCTTACATTGTTGTCAGAAGTGAATAAAAAGGCGAAATTGGAATTTCCTTAAGGGTTCGTATTATTTATTATCGAAATGTTTGTGTCGTTGCCTTTATTTTGTTGAAATCTTCAAAAGAATGATACCGTCATCTGAAGAGAGAAATGATTTAAATAATATTTAGTATTGATTTCATATCTTCTGACAAAAGATTTATTTTCTAATTTTTAAAGTTTTCTTTGCATATATTCACAAAATATTTCATTCATTTGGAGTTATTCACATTTGATTATAAATTCAGTGAAATTCCACGAATAAAATTATTTTATGGAAATCATGAAAATATCAGAAATTTATGTCATATATTATGACAATTCAGTACTGAATCTAATGCTTGTTTTCAATAATTTCAGACAATATATAACACAAATGACTAAATTATATTTTTATTGAAATATAAATTAAATTCATATGTCATTTATTAGAGTATAGTAAAGAGAAAATAAAAACCTGGTGCTTTTGATTTAGAATCAGAGCTCGGTTAAACTCATTACTAATTCATTAAAAGATAGTTAGATTAGAAATATTTGATTTATATAATCTTGTTTTTTGGTCGAATGCAGTGGCAAACAAATGTCACACAAACTTAAAGAGCAAGTTATGAAAATATCAAATGTTAAAGAATTTAATGAATTTAATTCAAACTGTGAAAGTAAACCCACGCCTGACTGCAATTTCATATAAAATACAATAAGAATTGTTTGAACTTTTGAATTAAACTTAAGAATAATTCAATAAGAAATTCTTTTAGGACTTACTTTTTCTGCGACAAATTCTTTACTCATTCTGTTCAAACCTCGCAGTTATTTACGGTTTTAACCAAAAGGCATTCCTTTCCATAGAAGCAATTAATCGACAATCAGTTATTTGGCTGACATAAAAAATGAGCTTGTTTATTTATCAGCTGTCGAAGTGATGATAGAAACCCGATCTAAAAATTAAGACTAACCTCAAGTTTATTGAAATCCAATACCGTTCTATCAGCGGATGCCAAGAGATTATTATCATTTGAATATGAATTTCGATCCGTCAAAGAGTTGTTTTGTTCATAAAAGTCGACTTTCAAACAATTTTTTCGTCAAAACTATCGTTTTTTAAAAAGTGATCAATTATTTGGTGCGAAGAAAATTTTCATTAAAATGTCATCACTCTCTTCACTCTCTTCGGGATATATAGTTTTGGATCGAATTTAGTTTAAAATACACTAAAATACTAAAAGCAATGCTTTAATAACATTATAGAGTGAAGAATGAGCTCAAAAGGCAAGGCTTTTGAGTGTAGATATTTTTGGGTCTCATAAAGTCAGAGTCTCTCCTCTTTTCTGTGAATACTCTCGTGAATCAAAGCGTATGATTGAAACGACTCCACTCTTAAGTGAAAACTTCCAGAATTTCTTCGTTTCAATAAATTTTAATTTGAAATTCTGAATAAATAAAATATTTTTTCGTAGAAATTTTAATGCCTTTCTCTCACAATTCAAAAATAATGTTATTGTTTGAGATTTTTTTCAGATCCTTCTCCTTTCAAACCCAATCATAGATATTATAATATTTATTATTATTCTAATAGAGTTTATATGAAATAAATCAGTGAAAAGTATTTCAAAACAATCAACTTATCTCTTATCGGATGAAAGAAATTTAATTTCACTTGATACTCAATGTCAATAAAAGAAAAGTCTAGCCATTATGTCTAGTCGACAGAAATAGCCAAGGGAATAAATAATTCAACCCATGGATTATCTGCTGCGAAATCTCATTCAATATTGAAAATCAATGCATAATATAATAATTCGAATAAAATATTCAAATAAACATTTTAGAAATGGTTTCATCGCTTTAATGTTAGTGTAAATAATCAAATAAATGGCACACTTTTCTCCACCTTATCTATAAAAAAGTGATTCGTTCACTGTTTTACTAATTTCTAAGCGAGAAATCTTCGAATCTTATGTATATCGGAAAAACTGTTATTCTGTGCGCTCCGCTCTTCGCCTTCCCTCCGCTCTTCTCCTTTCCCCTATTTGTGTGATTTCCCTCTTTTCACATTCAAATGAATAGAAATCAATTCAAGTGAAAGGATTTACTTTTCGGCAAAAAAATCAGTAAATCTTTCAACGGATTGATAGAAAAGTCGGCAAATATTTTATTCTAACATCAATACAATCGATTCAATTCTATTAAATTTAATATTATTTGGTAGTAATCTTGCAAAATTCAATAAAAACCCTTGCTTTTTCTAAAGTGAAAGTTTTCGTGAAAACATATTTAGAAAAGTTTTTGTTGAATAAATTCAAATGCCTTAAACCTAAACAGAATTTTCAGTCATTTAAGCCCTGGTTTCCTCACAAATCTATCGGACGGTTAACACAATCTTATGACACAAAAGGGAAACCGTTTTGTTCATATGAGAGACAAATGGCTGCCATTAGTCCAGTCGTTCCCTTTGATAGACATTTTTTATCACATATTTTGCTGAATCTCTTCATTAAATATTTATTTCAATTATGTTCTCATAAAAACTCATTTTATAGGGAAATAACTTTTTTAGCGCATAAATGACTCGGTTTACCAAAAACAGTCACATCTCTAATATTTGTGACTCACTTTTGATTGTAAATATTTTATACTCTTTTTATCGTTTTATTTACGGTTTTCTATGTATTCTCTTAATTAAAAAGTTTCCAAATTAGCAGTCAAGTGATGAAATGGCAAAGTTTTTGTGCTTGCTCATCGAAAAGCTGGAGCGAAAACAAAACATGAATGTTTAATAATGACAAAACCAAAACTTATATTTAGAGTTAATTTTATGCATTCATTTGGTTGTGATATCAGTTGGAAATTGAGTTCCAAACTAATGGAAAAGTGAGGCCTAAAATACCATTTACTACCCATTTCTCATTTGGTGTTATAAATTCAATAAGACTTTTAATCATTAAATAAAATGTAAGAGAAGTTTAACTTCTGAGAAACGTATATAACAATCAGTGAATCTTTTTCTCAATTCTAGAGATAATGCGCTCCGAAAAGTAATGAGCATTTTGTTGGGAACCTGAGGCTCATAATCAAAATGCATGAATTCGAGCAAATAATGCATTGGATTTAGTCCTTAATTTCGCAGAACTTAATTACATTTAAAAATTATCTGATTTTTAATTATTCACTCCAATAATCTTTGGTTTAACAGACTTTACACTATTTATAGAAAGTGATCGTAAACTTTACAGTTATTTTCAAAGTAAATACTCGAGGACATTTCATTTCCGTCTTTTTTGGTAATTGTCTTTAACATTCTTTTAAATTTAAATAATAATTTGTTCTAGGCAAAATGATGACAATGTATAGAGTGTTTTTTTTAAATCGGAGTAAAACAATATAAAAGGGACCAAAAATTTTGGGTCTACTATAGAATACGTCCATCGTTTGTAAGAGCATTAGAGCATTATCTGATATCATATGCACTGACCCTTATCTTAATCTTTGCACGTATTTAATGCGAACACTGCGAACCCAAAACAAAATCACTCCGATTTAAAAAAAACACTCTATATATAGATTGCTTTAATTTAAGTTAGTTTTTCATTTTTAGTTTTGATCTCTTTGGGGATTTAAACGACAATATTTGACGGTAACAATAAGTTACTGTCCTTCTTCTCGTTTTATCCAGGGGTGCGGAAGGGGTTTAATCCAAATACCCCCTAGTTTTTGAGCTCGAGCAGACCTCCCAGATTTGAGGCTAAATCTATACACCCTGCCTCCGAGAGGAGCGAGGAGGCAAATTTTTCTCTCTTTGAATTTTTTCTGAGGAATCAGAAAATACACCTATACCTCTTATTTTTTAGTGCGAAAGACCCCCTAAGGTCGAGCACCTTCCGTACCCCTGGTTTTATCCCTAGTCTTTTGGTTTGATATTTGATGCGATACTCGATTGCATTGCATTTATGAGAATTCTATCAAAAATTGAATCGATTTGAAGAACTGATTCAATCGTAAAATTTGAGACCTGTTTCCAGAGAAGAGGCGATCACTGATTTCCTAAAACATATTGAAAAACATATTTCAAAAAAATATTATTTTTTATTAGTTTTTGTAGAATTCCTGTCACTACACTAAGTATCAATATTTGATCAAGGCGAATCCACACATCCCTTCTCATTGGTAATATTTATTAAAGATTCTGAGAAATTGGTTTAAAATTCAAATTTTTTATTCACTCAGAAATTTGTATAATTTTTCACTTTTTGTTTAAAAGGGTGCTCAACACAATTTCGTGTGAATTAAGTGAATGTGAGGGCTATGACTCACGAGTGCTGTGCGATCTACATATAAATTTTAATTTAATACTCTTATTTATAATCGTATATGAATTTTGATGAAAACAAGCGAGATAGTCAAGGTTGAATTAATTCAATGTGTAATAAATAAAATTTTGATATAATATCACATTTCTGTACATGTTTTGGTGAACTAGCTTGGTTGCTTCAAGGAAATATTATAGTAAGTTATTTATCTTTAAAGTAAATAAAACTTTGCAAAAAGCTTTTGTTATATTATTCATTGAAATTAAGAGAATTGATTCGAAAGTAGAATCCATTCAAAGAGTTTCAAAGAGTTTAGATTTAAATCAATTCGTATATAATTCACGTTTAAAAATGCATTTCTCTTTGAATACTGTTTTTATATTCAAATGAATATTTCGTGACTTTTATTTGAAGAGCAAAAACTTTCGCCGAATTATTCTTCAATTCAATAGAATCGAAAGAATAGACCCAATCCTTATTCAAATGTCGTCCGCATTTCTATTACTATAATTTGCAAACAAAATGTTTTTTTATTATATTTATATTTATTTGAATCCAATTGTAATCTAGCAAAAAATATTTTCAAATCATTAAAAATTCATTTATTCGAACAAAATTGTAGCCAAGACTTAAATATTTTTGTTATACTCTTTCTGACAATAATTTGTTTAGGATTTGAATGAATTTAGTGAATGATCTCAATTTCAACGATAAGTAAAGGATATGTTCTGAATAATAAACAGGTCATTTTTAAATAATTTGCTAATAATAAAGTGTGTAGAAAAAGCGAGATAGCTCACACATATGACAACCAGTGATATTAAATTGCCCTTTCCAAAAAAGCCATTTAGATCGAGATTAATGCAAATAATTAATCGCTAAAATAAATTTCCATTTAATCATATTTTGCCTCAAATTTATTTTGAAACAAATGAATAAAATCAAGATTTGGAGACTTTCATAAATGAAAGCTAAACATATATTTCAAAATTTTTAAAGTCCCCAGGGTGTCTATCTTGTTAAGTGTCATCTAAAGGTTTAGCTTTAATTCGCAATTTGCATGTCTGTCATTGACATTGACTTTCATAACACGATTACCTTTTCTTAGAATTTGATCTTTAATTGAAGCCCTTTCCACTTGAGAGGCTTCTTACAATTTGAATTAATGATCAAGGTCAAGTTCAACATTCAATCCTTTGCCTCATGTAATCATACGGATAAGTTATCCGGGATAGCAATCAATTAATTATTGAAGCAAACAAACAATTTTTCGTAATTTCAATCAATAACTTTTAGTTTTTTTGTAATCAGTATTAACACAGACTTTAAGTCATTTTTAATAATTATTTTGATTAAAGCTTTTATTTCTATATTTTCAGGTCAGACATCGAGGGAGTGCCCTTGAGTGCCCACTGAAGAGTCATTAAATGGTATTTGAAATGCAATTTGCAGTTATGGTGAGTTTAGTCAGTTATTCAAATTGAACTCATTTGTAATTTCAATAATTTTGATAACATTTTGTTTGACCAAAATTTGAAATAAATGATCGATATTTGGTTTTTAAGTGTTTTAGTATTAAATTACATGCAATCGAATAAAAAATTCCAAACACTTGACCCAAACGATTATCGATTTTTCTATTATTTATTTTCTTCAATATTTACTTTTATTATATGAGAAAACGATTTTCATAATTCATTTCACTGAAAATAAATTGAATTTTTATTGATGTTTGAAAATTTGCTTTTATTGCCAAACATATAACTCAAATAAAGTTAAACCTACAGATTCAGACCAATAACTATCTAAATGTACATGCAACGAGTTCTTTCATTAATTCAATTAAGATGAGCTCATTATTTACTATTGATTTTTGTTTTGCAGTGAAAATAAAATTTTAATTTTCATGAATTAAATTACTTTTTGTAAAAATTTTTGGATTAAACGAAAATTCTTTACTAATTACTAATTAGGGTAAAAATTTTAATTAAATTTAATTTTGAAAATCAATTTTCTTCACATTATTATTGTGAGGACACGAATGCAAAACCAGAAGTGAATAAATTTTTAACAAAATTGCTTCAAATTTGTGAAAAGCAGAACAAAATTAGATTAAAGTCGAAACACAATTTGTAATACGAAATGTTTGTCTCAAAACTCGAACGGATGGCAAACAATATTATTTTAATTATTGTTAGACTGAGCCTTACGTATAATACACTCCTATTCTCTCTCTCTCTCTCTCTCTCTCTCTGTCTCTCTCTCTCTCTCACACACACACACACACACACACACACACACACACACACACAACACATTTAATGTAAATTTTATGGAAGAGTCGAATGAACACCATTTGCTTTGGTTATAATCTTTTGCAGAGCATTTGTAATTCAAATCATTAATCCTTTAATTTCATATACCTTTGCGTTGAATTACTTTGTTTCTCATTATGTGTTGGCAAACAATCATCAAGCAAGTTTTCCCTCCTCTTTATCTCTTGTTCTCATTGTTAAATTATTCAAATTGAGTCTGAAATTCGTATATTTGTTTCTGTTCAACATTTTGCTCTCAAAATAAAGAGAATATCAAATTCTATAACTTTTTCAGGTCTTAATTGAAATCTATTTGCATAACAAATACTTTAATTTTGTTCATAAAATGCAAGTTATTGTTGATAAAAAATGTGCTGAATTTTGCACAATTCTATACTAGTTTTAAAATTCTCACTCAATCAGAGGACAGAATAATGAATATGTGCTGTACTTATAGTTTTGAAAATCAACACAAATTTGTTGGCAATAAACTTGAAATTCGTTGAAAACAATTGTTTTTCAAAACTATGCAAATTTTTTGCGTAATGTTTGTCACTAATTGATTCAAAATAAAAGCTTTAGATTGAAATTTGTGAAAGGTTCTTATTGTTTATGATTGTTGTTCTTGGAAGCAATCCAGGAATGTTCAACCAACTGAATTTTCCTTTCATTTATAATATATTATCTGTGATACTAAATGAATTAAAAATTTATAGAAGACAGCACATATAATAATAATAATTGTCATTATATTTTTTTATAAATCTCACAAAATGACCCCAAATCAATATTTCAGAGACGGTTGCAAATTCAATTTGTTTTAAGCGACAGTTTAATAACTTATAGTAATAATAAGTTATATCTATTAAATGCCCGAAATTTTGTAAAATCTTGAATTCTTTAGATTTCAAATATTTAAAAGGACTAGATTAAAAATTTATAGGAATATTTTGTGATAATAGATACATATCCTATAATGTTTTAAATTTTGATTTTCAAAATTACTAAGTTTAGGTTTAAATTTTAATTAAAAACATATCCATTAAAATCCATTACAGAATATTCCTATTTAGGACCATTAAATATTTGAAACTTGTAGACAACGTTTTTCATATTTTTATTATGTAATTCAAATGAAACTATATGCTTTTGTAGCTAACAAAACATTTCATCCTCGCAATTGTTATTGTTTATACAACTGTGCATAACTCTCCTCTCTATAAAGTGGTTAGATTAACTCTTTTATTTTAGTAATAATTTCAACTCAGTTTGTGTGCACATTATATATTGTTACCATGATCTATTGTAAATGCTATGTTTCAAATACAGCTACAAATTTGAGAAATTCTAGATGACTGAAAATTTCTATCGTATCGAAAGTCATATTTTGTGTGTAGTTTAGTTCAAATCCATATAATGTTTATTTGGAGACACACTTCATATATTTTCATATATTAGATGTAATGAAATCGGTTTCCTTTGGTCTACCATTGGGTATAACCAGAGCTAAGCCGAGTCCCTCTTCGTTCCAAAAGTAATTTGTGACACAAAATTAGTTCTGAGTTTTTTTTACTGAAGTTTATAAAATGAATTATTGATATGAATGAATTTTTTCAACTTCTTTGAGAATAATTGATGGATGAGTTTTGGAATATGAAATTCCAACACATGTCAGGCCTTTTGGAAATTAGTGGAGACTTTTCATTACAATTCATAAATATTGGGAATTTTCTCAATTGATTTTAACTTAAATCATATAAAAAGCCTGAATTCAGTGCAGACTTTATTAACTTAAAGCACTAAAAAGTATAAAAAAGTTTTCCTCTCATAGATTATGTAAATTTTACTCATTATTCACGAGAAAAAATGTTTTATATTCTTTCAACAATTTTTCTAAAATTACGTCAAAACTTTGGGAAATAATAAAATAAATTGAAACTCAGCTGAAAATTATGATAAATAATTCGATTACTTTTGTTATGAAAACTGTGAAAATAAAGTGATTTTCTTATTAAAGTCAATTCAATAAAGAGATTACTTTTTAGTAATTATTATTTATATGAAATGATAGATACATTTTTTGCAAAAAATATATTAAATCTATAATCATTGCACTTATCTATAATTCAGAGCTTACTTCAATTGAGAACTTCCAGAAGTGTTTCATAGTTGAAGAGATTCTAATTAGATATTCCGACGTATATTTTCCCTGCGCTAGCATTTGAGAGCACAGGGAGAACAGGACTGCAACTGTTATTCAATAGAAAAGTTCATTTAATTGTGTGAAAACTGAAAATATGGTCTAATATTCAGAGTTATATTAATTCAGTAATTATTTAAGCGGCGATTCATTGAAATTCTTTTCGTTACTCAAACTGCAGATGTGTTGCAGATCTGGTCTCAAGAATGGAGTCTAATGTTCACTCTTATAAATATTGGAGAATATGTTGTGCAGAACTATGCTGAGCAAAGTTTATGTGTGCATTCATTTCATTCAATTCCAACTTCTTTTTTAATATATTCCAAACAAATTTTGATTTTGATATCATTTAAATGTTGTATTCGTTGTATATTCACAATAATTGTTAGTAAAGAGTGAGTTTCTCTTCGGGTACTCTTCTATGCACAAAATGAAAGCTTCTTTGGCTGAGCGCTGACATGAGTTGTCAGTACTTTCACTGGATTTCCACCTCTTTTCACATTTTCTCTCTTATCTTATTTTCTTGATATTCAAAAAGGTTTCACAAAAGGAATTGTTTATTAAAATTGCGTTTACAGTATTCACACACTTCTGTCCTCTCATTTCAACTGACATTTGTTTTTTAAGAAAAAGTCTGTATTTTGTTGTGAAGGCAGTCCTTTATAGCGAATGCTTTACCCAATGCTTCACTCACTCTTACGCTCCGATTGAGTTCGTAGGAAATCAAACACAACACTAAACAGTGAAATAGTTTGCGACCCAAACAATATCTGGCAATCCATACAATATTTTCTGATACTAAAGACGAGTCGCATGTGTTCAGCACTAGTGTTAATATATTGTATAGAAATATATATAATATATTTGATGTGTGTATAAGTGCGAAGAGTATGATATGTTTTGCATCACTGAAAATAGGTTTAACTCTTATTTAATGTCAGAAAGAAAAAGATGAGATAAAAGGCAAAAGAAATAGATTTGAGAATTAAGAGAAGGCTTTGGCTTCTGTTGGGCTCCAAAAAGAGCCGAAAGAGTGAGAGTTATGTTTGACATCAATATTATATAATGTTATGTTAAGTCGGGTCACAACAAGAAATAATAGCTATTTTCGGATAATTTTAACCTTTCTTTTTATTTGTTGGCATAGATTTATATAAAACCATAAATTGTCTAACAGTAGGTCTGAAGAGAACGTATGCTCGCATTGATTGCTTACATTCTTCATCTGATAGACAAACAAATGTTTGAACAAAAACCTATTGTTTATGTATTCGGAGAAAAGTTTTTAGTCAAACGATATTCTCAAGTGTTGTGTTGAGAAAAGAATGCCCGAGGAAATAAATCTAAACATCAAAATCACAGTTTCTCTAGAGAAGCATTTGTTCTATCAATTGCTAAGTTTGTAGTTTGAAATCTCAAATATAATTCAATCGATGATTGTATTCATAGTATTGAAGGCAAAGAAATGTTTTCCGAACTAATTTTAATTCAGAGTCCGCTTTAAATTTTTGTTTACTCAATTCAGAGCCAAATCCCGAATAAACTGAGAGTTCAGTTAACAATTCATTCAATATTTATTCAGTTTATGAATCCGTTTCTTTTGGAAATTGACAGAAATGTCTTCACATTTTCATAATTGACGACAATTCTCGACAATTGTCTTCTTTTTATTTGACAGAAATCTAAAATTTATTTATCTTTTTCTTCACAAATGATGCGAACTATTGACAAGTGTTGAGCTCTAATCAAATGAATTTAGTTTTATATGGAATCTACTCTTCAATTGTCTTTTACTCAGAAAACACAGAGAACCACAACCCATGCAATTGAAACACTGATAAAATCAAGAAATTGCATTAATTTTACACTCTTTCAAAGTTAAGCCAAAATTTTGTTTTGTTTCACGTTTAAAAAAACTAGATAGTTAATCTAGTTTATATTTTTAAAACTTTATTTCCCTTGATAATCACTTGAATTAAGTAGGTTAAACTTTTAGAATTAAAATTCTGAGAAATTGAACATAATTTTGACTCTTATACAAATTAATTTAAATATTTATGACAGGTGAAGCAAAATTTTTAAAATATTTTAATCTTTGAAATAAATTTTTAAGGTTTTGGCATCGATTGGAGGGATTGTTCGCATATTTGCATCACTGAATGCATTCCGTTTGTTTATCAGTCAAATCGATTGAACCAATTTTTATTTGTATCTCTAAGAAAGCTATGCATCGAACCATTAAATTCACTAATTATATAACTATTCCATTGATCACTATATCCACCATTTTATCAATTGAGAGAGAGAGAGAGAGAGAGAGAGAGAGAGAGAGAGAGAGAG
>JAQGCS010000893.1:0-17165 GCA_034702105.1 Fuscozetes fuscipes
ATGAAACTATCCGCAAGTTAATTCCAAAGTTTGAACTTACAGGATCAGTTGAAAATATTAAAACAAGCAATAAATGTCTACCGGAAAGTAAAGAGATAGTAGAGATGGTAGAATTTTTAATTAACATTCTAACTTTAAAATAGAAATTGATCATGTTATTTTGATTTCGAGGAAAGGGGTTTGACTGTACCTTCAGTATGTCAACTTTCTATTTAATACAAACGATAGACTAACAAAAGACTAAACGCTTTTCTCTTCTGTTTGTAAACATTGAATTCACTCTCAACATGTAAAAATTGGTTTTAGGTTTTAGCAGTAATTGCACATGTTGCTTTTCGCTTAAAAACTATTTATTGTGATCAAAAATATGTACGATCAAATCAATAAAGTCTTAGACAATATTCTGAGCAAAGTTTGTGCGGATGATTCTTTGTGCAAATCGGGGACCAAACCAACTGTCGGTTATGTATTCAGTAAACAATTGCTTTTAGAATGCAATCGATTACCAAAAGTCAAGGGAAGGGTAGGTCTCAGACTTAGGAATTTCAGTTAACCGATAATCAAATTTGATTGACTTTAAGGCACTTTTAGTCCACGAATTGATTAACGCGTTTGGTCTGACCCACAAGTGTCGACTCATTGAAGGCATTGCCGCCAATGACTCACAAATGCGTTCATTTCATTCCGAAGAATATTTGAATTTCGCCAAAAGTATTAGTAAAGACATGTCTCAAACAGAGGATGACTTGAATGAAGAGTTCACAAATGACGAGTTTGGCATCGGATATGACTGTCCACCAATTCCGCGTCTCTATGAACTAATGGCTTACATCGCAGGATCTTCGATATGTGCGGCCAATGCTATAATCAATAAGAGGTGCGATATAGCAATCAATTGGTTCGGAGGATGGCATCACTCGAATAGAGATGAAGCGTCCGGTTATTGCTATACGAATGACATAGTGTTGGCTGTTCTCCAACTGCTGGCCAAAGGCTTCGACAAAGTTTTATATATAGATCTGGATGTGCACCATGGTGATGCTGTTCAACACGCTTTCCAACACACAAACAAAGTGTTGACTCTTTCTTTTCATAAGTTTGAGATCGGATTCTTTCCCGGAACCGGTGATGTCAAGGATGTCGGGTTCGGCACTAAAGGCAAATACTATTCAATCAACGTTCCACTCAAAGACGGAATGACTGACAAATGCTATGTTAATGTGTTTACTAAAGTAATGGACAAAATCAAGTCATGTTATTCTTCACAAGTGATTATATGCCAGTGCGGTGCCGATGGACTTTCTGGTGATCCTATGAATGGATTCAATTTGACAATCGATGGTTATTCCCAATGCGTTCGATATTTAATTTCAATGAATAAACCGCTTATACTTCTTGGAGGCGGAGGTTATAATCTACTGAATACCGCCAGACTTTGGACCTGTTTGACAGCCTGTGCTCTAAATGAAACTTTAGATAATGAAATACCAGACCACTCGTGCTTTCTATACTATCGGCCCACTTATGAACTCAATATTGAGGCCGGACTTCGACCAGATTTGAATTCAAATGAATACATCGAAAGTATTTTAGAAAAAGTCTTCCAAAACTTGGATTCAATTAAATGACATTTCGATAGAAAATTGAGTTTTTATTGAAATTAAATGATTTGAAATAAAATATAAATTATTCGCAAAATTTAAAATAATTATAAATTTGTGATATTTAGAACTTAAAACATATAAAATTATTGGACGACTTCCAGAGGAATATCTGATTCAATTTGGGCAGAGGTCTCGAAATCCATTGTAGCTATGGATCGATCGAATTCATCTTCGCCTTCAAATACACTCTCGCCGAGCATACTATCAATGGTTTGGTCTGTATGCGTCATATCCTTCTGAGCCTCTCCAAAACATGGCATTTCGGGAGGCGTTGGGAAAACTGAAATTTTCAGTGCTTTACGGCTCTCACTGTAGTATTGATTTGGATGATAGACATTGATTTGCGGATACCACGAGTGCTTCGATTGGAAATATTTCGAACAGGCCTTTGAACAGTCATTCTCTTTGGTGGCGATCTCTAAGATCTATCGGAAGAAGTTTTCAATAATAAAAGAATTTTTTATTATTATTCACTCAAATACTCACTTCTTGAGAATCATTTTCATTGATCTGATGTTTGCGAAGCATTTGTTTCAAATTGTTCTGATCAAAGTGTTTGAATGGACAGCCATGAGAATCACCAGGACCGGGAGGGTTGTTATTGATGATCTTTTGACAGCCATACGCCAATCCGACTACTTTTCTGCCCTCTTTTCCATAATTATAGCGAATATTATACGCGTATTCCTTTTGGAACTTTTCCGGCGCTACCTTTTTGGTGAACTCTTCCCGAAAGAAAGTGAGGGCGTCATCGAGAGTCAGACCAATGCTTTTGAGAAACAGTCCATAATAGAGGCGCCCGTAATGTTTCAAATGGTGTTCTTTTCGCATTATTTCGTGAATATTTCTCATACATGGAGGAAATGACTCTTTGGAAAGGGTGTCAATCATTTGTGGAGTGACCACTTCCTTATCTGAATCCTCTGATTTGATGGCAGACTTGCGGTTTTGAATGTAATGCAAATGCAATGATTGAAAGCGAGGAATAAGTCTTTGGTTTTCTTCTAATTGAGGCAAACATTTCTGTAATATCTATTAATTAAAATATATTTCAATTGATTTAAATTTATATAAAAATTGAGAACAAATTACAGCCAAAGAGTGGGACAGTTGTGAACGAAATTTGGCGCAAATCACTGGAATCATGTCTTCGATGGCAATATAAGCATAACCAGAGTTGACATAAACCTTTCGGGTTCTGACTCCTTCTATTGCCTCTTCGAATGGCATTCTATATACCAACTGATTGACGATAGACTTACTATTAAAAAACCAATTGATTTCGTCATTTAAGCGTTTCTTCTCTTCGTCACAAACTTCTTCGAATTCAAATCCGTTTTTCTTAAGAACATTCGGTAATTCACACAAAATTGTTTTGTCCATAAGTCGGGCCCTTAAAAGCTCACATTCGCGACCAATAAACCATTTCTTCAGTTCCTCATTTCGACAGTAATATATCCGGAGCAAAAAGTGGGAGATTTGGTCTCTCCGGCGACCACTCACCGAATCCAAGGATTTAGAACTGTGTGATTTCGACTGAAACATTTTATCATGTTACAAACATTCAAACAAGACACTTTATTAAAACTTTTTAAACTGATTAAATCAGAGATAGCCAAGCTCTTCCAGCTTAGGGGGTCAGGGGAGGGGTCTCCAAAATTTTCAATAGGGGTAGGATTTAAGGGGTTCTCCAAACTTTGTTCAAAGTATTAAAAATGCAATTCTTTGATAATTACCGCCAAATAAAAGTTTTTGTCGAACTTTGAGTTCGCGTTTTGGAGTCGAGTTTCGAGGCTTTCATAATATGATTTGTTTCGTTTGAGAGACGAACTGTTTTCCAAACTCCTCATCATTTCGTCACAAATTTGAAGAACTTTTGGACAAAAAATCAATCAATAGATTAGCTGACAATAAATGGACAAAATTTTAGTCTCAACCAACGGTTCAGTCTTTCAGTGACCATATCTTCTCCCTCTTCGAGTGATATCTTTCCAAAAGGAGGGACTGTATAGAAGTTAATACAATATTCATACGGATTGGCCGCTGACTTGTCGGTGGAACCATCGGTCCACACATTCTTCTTACGAAAGGCCCGATTGTTTTGATAATCGAATTGCATTTCGATATTGAATTTAATTAAATTAAAAGTGATTTGAATTAAAGGGCAATACTTTGCACTCAACAAAAGCTGACACTTATTTCCCGCTCTTTGCGTACAATCAGACAATCAATACATTAGACCATAAAATACGACAATTTTATAACACTTTTAGATTCCCTTAACTTAAAAACCGTTAAAAATGACACAAATTTAAGACATATTTGGTGTTTGAGTTAAGGCGTCAGTCATTTGTTTACATAAATTAAAGTAAAACGAAATAAAATATAGATTTTATAAACAAATGATTTGTTTTTAACTTTTATCCGAAAAGCGAATGATTACTGTTTTTCTAACAAATATTTAGTCTACTTTTGGCTCCGATTTCCTTATATTTTAATGTTTTAGAGATAATAGGAATCATTTGAGTCAACTTTTCAAGTGAGTCGAGCGGACACTCAATTGTCACAAACAATGATTCCAATCAATGGAACCGTTTCTATAATATTGCCGTTCGTGGCATCACTTCTGGTATGACATGATTTGAATGCTATTCAAAAAGATATTTGAATTTATCTGATTTTTAGGTGATTTTAATATTCTCTATTCTTTACGTCAAACGCTATCGTAATCCGTATGAGACGGACAGGAGTTCGATGATCACAGCAGTGGCGGCGATGTTCATATCGCTGCTGACCTGTGCTCTCCTTCCCATCGATATATTCATTGTCTCATATATGAAGGATTCTGACGGAACTTTCAAAGTATAAATCATATATATTTGGTTGAAATAATTGATTGTGTTGTCCGTCATATCTCAGGAATGGTCGCTAAACATTACCCAAAGGAATGACATCGAGAATGCAGTTCTTTACTCCTATTATAGTAATATCTGATCGAATATTACAATAGTATTACTAATGGTTTGTCTCAATTGCAGCGCTCTATTCGTTGATATTTTTCTGTATATTTATTTTGATTCCATTCATGTATTTCTATTACGAAGAGAAAAGTGAAGACGGATTCACTTCGGAGGGGGTTTGTTATGCATTTGACTTTTAACTCAATTTGATTCGACCCTTATATTTATAGCGATTTTGTTCAGCTTTCAAGTACTGTCTGGCGTTCCTCTTCGTCGCTGTTATTCTCTTATTGATTGGGTATTAAATGATTTTAAATCAATAAAATATTAATTGATTTGTGTTTTTCAGAGCATTCATACCTCTGAGAGAAAGACCGGATAACAATAGGAATTCTACGAACAGTTCCGACGAAAAATGGATCAATGAATTAAAGTTTATTTGGGATGATTTGAGTCGAAACCGGGGCGAAGACGCCCTCTCAATGGTTTTAAGTATTCTCTCGTCGATAGGAGTCATTCAATTAGTGATATTCACCGGCTTTGGAATGTCGTCGTTCCCAATAGGGCTGATCAGAGGCACTAAAAGCGCCCGACAACAGATTGAACGCATTCAAGACTCACATCTGACAAATCAAACCAAAATAAATTCTCTCAGAGATAAGGAGCGCATTGGAGGCCGACTCACTACTCGCGAAAAACGACAATTGGCTAAACTTGAAGAGCAGGAGCGCACTATCACTCGAGAAGAACAATATCTGCTGACATATAGGGGGTCTCTCTTCTACAAACTTAGAAATCTGATGCGTCCGCTTCAGATTGGATTCGGTCTGATAGTCGGCGTTCTTTCTCTCATCATTTGGGTCTCACTTCTAATAACAAAGTAATGATTGTCCATGATAACATTTCAATATTATTCGAGATTATCTCATTTTTTTGTACTGAAGTATCGATAAAGCGCTCCATTCGTTAGGAATGCAAATGGGATACGCATTACCCAAACGCTATATCCCGAACCCAATCGATATAGTTTTGGTGACATTTCAACGGGCGTTTCCTTTGGACTACATTCTGATAGTGTCCATGGCATTCTTCTTCATAATGGCTACAATGTCTGGTCTAAAGAATTTGGGCATTTGGTTCTTCGTTATTCGGGTATAACTTTGATTGTTGAAAGTTTTAAATTAATAGTTTTGTCAACAGCTCTATAAAATTCGAGAAAAGAAGACCAGTCCTCAGGCATTGCTTTTGCTGTTCGCGACACTAATGCTCGTAATGTTGGGAATCAATATTTTGTTTTATTGCGTTTCTCCACAATATGTCACTTATGGCAGTCAACACTATGTCAACACTACAGTGAACGGCACGGCTTCTATACTGACCTGCACCGCACAAACAACTTCGGGTATGATTTTCAAACATTTGGTTTTTTACTAACAAAAGTTTTGTTAACAGATGACTGTACAATGACCAGGATCAGTTCATTATTGGTTCGATTCTTTTATAAGGCCTGGTTTTTTGGAGCCTTCTATTACTGGTCGATGTGGGCCTTCATTGCTGTGAGTCTCCATTGGATTCAAATTGATTTAATCAATTGAAATATTGTTTATTGATTAGGTGTCTGCTCTGTCGACAATTTATGTAATTGTAAGGCCATCGCGTGCTGTCACCGATGGTCTTATAGATGACAGTGATCTCGAAGAAAGTGATGACGATCTGATTCGGCCCTAAAATCCTCGAAACAATCAATTTGTCGAAACATTTAAATGATATTTAATATAAATTAGATTTTTCTCATTTTCTTTCAAATATTATTGTATTTGATGTCATATATCGTAACTTCTGTTCGATTATTGTATTAAAAATAAGTTATCAAAAGATTATTGCTTTTTAATCTTCGGTTGATATATGTGAGCGGCGATCGCCACTCCACAGTTGAGGAAGAATGAAACCACTAAAGTGGTCACAACTATCTTATCCATAATCGAGAGCCACAAAGTTGTCAATCGAGCTGTCAATCAGTGGATTAATCAATGGTTTAAAGGATAAATTCAATATGTGTTATACCAGCACAAGAACAAGCGTTTAAAGACCATGTAAGACAACTAACTTGTCCTGCGTCTTTATTCTTAACTATTGTCCACAACTGTAAGCTTTTGCTATACCATCCGATAGGATTTCCTAATTGCTATCAATTAAAATATTACAATTCATTAAAGACAATAAATTTTTTTAAGAATTTCGAGGTGAAAACTGAAACTTATTTTGAATTAATCAGGTAAACTTATTTAAACTTACTATAAATATAATGGAAACGGATATCGGAATGATATGAGTGGCGATCGAAATGTGTATAAAACATATCCTGAAAATTTTGAAAACCAATAAATTAACATTTAATTGAAGAATACGTTTACATCAGAAGCAGTGAAATCCATTTGATGTTAAGTGAGTTTTTGTAGACTAAGATTATCACAATTATCACTATATCTGAAAATAATGGGTTAATTGCCTGCTCTTTAACTAATTTGAAAAGGAACAAGCAAACTCTTATATGGATATTACCTTGAGATGATAGAATCGGATATTCTGAATACATTGAAAGAGGATAGGAATTGGCATAAGAATAGGATAACATGGTTAGGTATCTGTCGGCAAACAATTGCTATTAGTTAAGACATTTTTTATTTAGAGACCTACGCCCAGAGCTCAAGAACCAGACTCTGAAGACTCAGACCTCGACTCGATTTGCTTTTGAATATTGCTATCAATTGAGGAATTTTGAGAACCAAACACAAACTCGTTGTGAGTAATGAACAAAATAAATAAATCCAATCATTTAACTGATTGTTTGCAATCATTTTGATGTCAACTAAATTATATTCAAATCAAATGATTGAAAAGTAAATAAAATGTGTAAAAATTGGTAATCATTTGTATAAAATGAAAGCTCACATAAACCCTGAATTCAATGACAAATGTGTTCAATGATCCAAATATTTTTTGAAGCATTTAAAGGCAAAAGTAATGAAAGTAAACAAAAAAGTGATTTCAAAATCTGCGTTACTTTCAGTTTCTATGGTTTCAAACTCGTGTATGACTTGAGTCGGTCTCAAATTGCAATTTATTTGATCGCTTTTATTGTATAATAAAAGTTAATTGAATTGTTTTTACGCAACTTATGTGCCATAAATTTATAGCCAATAATCAGATAATGTTTACAATTGACTCATATTTCAAAAAAGCAAAGCATTTATCGAATTATTAGTCGTAAAGATTGGACCCACTCTTTAAATACACGTCATTTCAATAGCGAAACACTAAGTCATTCAAAATGAATATAAGCGATAAATCAAATATTAATTTTGAAAAACTTGTGGCCATCGATGTCGACGACAAGTATTCGATATCAACACATAATGTTAAGCGGATGTCAGCTTTGGATCAGTTGAGAAATGGCACAAAAGAGACTTTGAAATACGCGTCTCTATTGACTTTGACAGTTCAAAACGCGGCCCTCACTCTTACTATGAGAGGCGCCCGAACTCAGAATGAACTGTTCATATCGTCAACGGCTGTCATTATGGCAGAGATAATAAAACTGGTCTCTTGTCTTGTAATGGTTCTCATCGACGAAGGTTTGCACTGAATTTCGATGATTAATATGAAATTAATATGAAAATCATTTGACACTTCATCTGATTCTTAGGAAATGTGAGACAATTAGTATTATCACTGAAACGCAATATAGTAAAGCAACCGATGGACACAATGAAAGTGGCGGTGCCCTCAATAGTCTATTACATTCAGAATAATTTAATCTATTTGGGGGCCACACACTTAGACGCGGCCACCACTCAAGTGACATATCAGCTCAAAATTTTGACGACAGCTGTTTTCTCTGTGATTGTTCTGAAGAAACGTTTGTATTCCTTCCAATGGATAGCTTTAGTTGTGCTGTTCATTGGAGTAGCTATAGTGCAATTGGTCCAAATCAAAAAACAGTCCGGTTCTGAATCTCAAGAACAAAATCCAATGATTGGTTTCTTTGCAATTCTGACGGCGTGTGCTCTGTCCGGTTTCGCCGGTGTCTACTTCGAGAAAATATTGAAAAGCAGTTCTGAAGTTTCTCTTTGGATCCGAAACATCCAATTGAGTGCAATCGCCATTCCTTTCGGTCTGATTCAGGTATTTGTCACCGATTCAGATTTGGTCACAGAAAAGGGTTTCTTCTATGGATATACACTTCTCACTTGGATCGTAGTATTACTTCAAGCACAGGGAGGGCTTCTCGTAGCAGTTGTGGTCAAATATGCGGATAACATATTGAAAGGATTCGCCACTTCTCTCTCAATAATAGTGTCCTGCATAGTCTCTGTCTATATCTTCCATTTTGAGCTGACGTTTCAGTTTGTTTTGGGCGCGTCTTTAGTTATCGGTTCGATATTCCTATACAGCAAACAACCGAACACTTCCGACACTTCAGTATTCAAGTTATCAAAAAGTTTAGACAAATCATAACCAAATGTCCGACAATTAGTCGATTATTTATTTTCATTCATTCATTTAAATTAATATATATTTATATCAGAAAATTGACTAAAAATCAAATTAAATCAAATCAAATCAAATGGACTCAAATTTTGTTATTTTACGATAAAAATGATTTATTATAAAACTGCAGACTTTCGGAGAACTAATTAGAAATCGATTCGATTTTCTGTTTCATTCATTAATTCATCAAATTTTTAAGACCAATGCGTTATAAAAAGCTCATTAAAAGACATTTCAAATGTAAAAATGTTTTACTCAACTCTTTTCATTTCGCTTTAGATTAATATAATTTAATTGTTTTATAAATAATAGATCAGTGAGTAATATATAATTATATATATATTAATTGAGAACTTCATATATAAACAGTGAAACTCTTTTCGTACAAATTATAGCCTTTTGTATGATTTGATCATTACTTGAGTTTGAGTTTTCAAACCAATTCTCATAAGAGTTGAAGGACTCAAATAAACATTGACTCAGAAATCAATAAAATGATTAAAAAATGTAATATTAATGAAGAAAAAGGAGGTTTTGTACAAATAATTAAATTATATTACATCTAAATTGTGATACTTTTCAGATTCAAACTCCTCTTAAAAACGAGATAACGGATGGGTTTGTGTTTAGTTCGCAATCAATTAATAGATGAAAAGTCTAAGTGTTGTCTGTATTTTAGTTACAAAACTCGGAACAAACTTAGAATTTAGTGCAAAAAACCTAATCATTTATATATTACAACATTTGGTACCGCTTTTGGTGTCTGTTCGGGAAACGTTCACTCTGTCAGCGTTTTCAGATGGATTCTGTCCCGCCGTTTGCTGTAACACAACATTAGCACCAAATCAAAGATCAAAATGAAGGCCAACCTTATTGAGTATGGCTTCAGCCAATTCCAAGAAAGCTCTGTCGATATTGATGTTGGCCTTAGCACTAGTCTCAAGGAATCTGATACCGTGTTCTCTAGCAATGGTTTCACCCCTGTCCCTACTGATCATTCTCTTGTCATCCATATCGCATTTGTTGCCTAGAATCATTTTCTCGACGTCTTCGTTGGCGTGCTTTACATCAAACATATAATTAATTAAACAAATTGTGAGAAACAAAGGATTACTTCATCGATATTTCTGAGCCATTTGGCGATATTGTCGAAACTCTTAGGATTTGTGATGTCATAGACCAACATAATACCCATCGCTCCCCTATAATAACTGGTGGTTATTGTGTGAAACCTAAAAAAGCAAATAATATACAATCATTTATTGCCACTAAGTATTTGATTGAGATATACCTCTCCTGTCCGGCCGTATCCCTTAATAGGACAACAAAATTAAAACAAATGTCAGAATATTTAATCAATTAATTGAATACAAACCAAATTTGAAGTTTGATTCTCTTTCCTCTCAATTCAATTGTTTTAATTTTGAAATCAATGCCTTTTCGACACAAAAACAAAAGTCATATAAAATTAAAAATTAATTAATTAAATGTCTGACCGATAGTTGAGATAAATGTGGTGTTGAAGGCATCGTCAGAGAACCTGAACAGAATACATGTCTTTCCCACTCCTGAGTCGCCGATTAATAAGAGTTTAAACAATAAATCGTAAGTCTTTTTAGCCATTCGTTCGTCACTTTTGGATAAAAGGTTTGAAAATTGTTTGAAATATTAATTGAATTAATTTGTCGACAAATGCTTTGTTGTCTACAATCAGTGTTTATATTAATTTCAACACTAATTGTGAGCACAGGATATAAGCAATGAGTCAACTGTTAGGCTATTAAAGCGTTAATTTCATTGAATGAGATCACAATCATATCAGAGAAGTGCTGATCACTACTCAATCATAAGACCACAAGAATAGCATAAGAAATACTAAATACTATATCAAACATATAGACAAACATCCCTTTGACTCGAAATCACCACAAAACCCGTTCAACACATCAATTATAATCAAATAATGGTGAGGGAGCTCTTAATACACACCTCAATCGCCACCTAATAACCATACTCTGTCATCCATTCGGGGCAACGACTCTAATATTTATTGCAAACATTATTTGTGTTAACAGTTTTCAACAAATTCTGTACTTTCGCACAGATTCTCAAAAATTACAGATTAGAGTGAATACGGCTTAGCTTACAATCCATTTAATATTCCAATGAATTAATCAAAATTTAAGATAACATATGATAAGATTAATCGAAATTATTAATAATCCATTTGTTGGTTATCTGTTTGAGTTGTCACTCAATTATGCAAGATGTGTTAGGGATAGCCAAGTGGCAATTTATATCAGAAATGGCCTAGCAAACTCGACTTCAAGAAGAGTATAGGTGGGGCACATGATGGGGTAAAATGGCGAATCGCAAGTTTGACCAGAAATAGCCACTTTTTCACTAAATTGACACTAATTAACTATCTCAATCCAATTATTTAGCCTTAATTTAGTTTAAATTGTTCTTAATTCAGGGTTTCAACCATTTTTTCTTCGAAAAGTTGTAAAAATGGCCAAGTGAATTGAATTGAAGTGAAATCTAGGTGGTATTTCCAAAATTTTCGAACCAAGGGGTATTTTTGCTATACCCCCTTGGATATCTCTGATTTACTTTTGAAAAATGCCTAAAAATCAGTAAAGTTTTAGATAAAAGGATGATTTCATTTCATAAATGTACTATTATTTCAATAACTTATCCATTAAATACAAATTATGTATTATTTATCGAATTGTGTCTCATTTCTCACTCGTCTATAATTCAAACATTTATTGAGAAAATGAGTTGACCTAGAGACAATCAACTTTCTTTTCAAGTGGTACTTTCGATTTTGAACCTCACATGATTGAGAAGCGACGATTGTGGTATGCTAGTTTACATTCAAAAACAAATATTCGCCAAGTACATTGTATTTGTTAAGATTGAGTTATATTAAGGCTTCAGAAGAGAACATTTTGATTAATGAGTGATCTTTTTGTTGACATTTCAATTAAACTTTTAATATTATAATTTAATAAAAGTACACTTCAGTGGAATTTTTATCAAGCGCCATATTTATGACAATGCCGTTTTTATCAACCTAAAGCTTAAATCATTACCCCTTTCTCATTCATTTTAACCTTTTTCAAGAACAAGTTTTTTATGTGATATTTTACATTGAAAAAATAATGGCATTAAAGTTTAATTTTAACATGGTTAAGCAATTTATTCAGCTTTTTGATAATTCTCTTTGATAAAAGAGTTAATTTTAAGTTGAAGTTTGAATTGAATTTTTTTGGACGAATTTTTTTTGTGAGACCACTCTTGGAAAGCCTTATTAAACGTTATTTTTAATGACAAATATATGACAAAATGTTTGCCCAACAATAAAAAGTATTAAATAAGAATCAAATCAATATAAGAGTATCTTATTTAATGAGATTGTATCTTAATAAACTAATGCATCAAATTCCAATGTTCCTGAAACTAGGTCACATAGGATTGTCCTACACAGAATTGTTCTACGCAGAATTGATCTAGACAGATAATTAATTGAGAGATTAATTATTGGCTTGATATGATAATTACAACCATATAATAAAATAGTTTAGTTTATACTAAGACACAATCGAAAAGATTGGAAGGAATACAAAGGAAAGCAACTCAATATATATGTTATAAATTAGGCAAATCTGGGCTTTCATATGAACAAAGGTTACAAATTCTAAACATTTTTAGCCTCGAAAAGAGAAGAAAGATTCAAATTCTGAAACAATTGTTTAAAATTAAATTAAAAATTAAAGGCTTTCCTCAAAAATGGTTAAATGAATTAACTTTTATTGAGAATCCGAGAACTGGTATTAGAGTTCATAGAAATATCAATCGCATCAATAAGTCTGATAAATATATATTTGATTATTCGGCGAAACTGTTTAATGATTTGCCAAAACATATCCGAAATGATTGTAATTTTAACAAAATCTTAAACCAATTGTATGACTATTTATAAAACTGTATTCAAAACATGTTCTTTGAATAAACATTATTATTATTATTATTAAATGAGTTGGAATTGTCTTTTAAGATAAAATAAAATTTAAATACAGTAAATGCTGAGTTCAGGCAACGGTTTGGGAATGTTTAACTCGTTGCCTTTATCGAATTGCATCAAGTGAATGATTTACATTAGGGGTCCCATAGAAACAGCCGGAACCTAGTAATTGCCTTCCCTCTATCTAATTTTGCTTTTAAGTGAGCTTTTACTGTATTCCCTTGCCATTATCTAATTGATATCCAAAATCTATATATACTTGTATAAACATGTTATAAAAGGGTAAAATAAATGACAATTTTAACATGCAAACGTCTCATTACTATCGAACTCAAATCAATTGAAATATTGGTTTTTTCAGTCATTAAACAGTCAGTAATTTTGAAAAATTCATATCTATGTAACGATTAATTAATCAAACCATCCCTCTCTTAAACATCAGATTAATTTATTTAATGTTAAGCATAGGTTAAAATGAGTGCCACATCTTTGAGATCTGACTATTTGTGATCAAATGTTATCTAATATTCGTAATGTAATCCCAAAGCTGTCACTCATTTCGGAACCACTTTGTAAACAGGGGTTGACAAGTCTCCACATCAGAGGGGAAGTGAGGGGTAAACTTGTCCCATCTTATAGAAACACTTATCAGACGTGGAAACAATGACATTTCACCTCCATTTTGTTCCTTAATATAGCTTATTTCCAGTCATTTTACCCTGGTTAGGCTTAGAATGTTTTAAATAAGCTATAAATCTACTAAACTATCAAAAGATGAACAAAATGGCTGACTTCTTGCTAAAATTCTGGTCAATGATTGACAATTTTTAACCAAAAATGGTCGTGGCAGATGAGGCTTCTCTGAACCTCTGATGCTAGGGGGTAATTTTGCCAAATTTTCCAGCTCAGGTGGAGTATTTTAGACAGAGATGGCCAAGACTCATAAACCTCCAAGACTCAAAAATTTTGAATTTACCACCTCCTAGAATTTCGAAAAATTTAACAATATAAGTATACCCCCCCCCCCGAGCAAAGCGAGGCGGTAAATTTTTGGTAAAAAATCACCCCCTAGACAAAATTGTGACAAACCACTCCCTATACTTCTCCCTTAGAGCTTCCGAGCTTGGCCATCCCTGATTTTAGACTATTACCCACTCGTTTATCCCAGTTTATAAATAAGATCAATACAGATGAGTCGTTTTTTGTGAGTCTGTGCCCTTATATTGTGAATGTCTTTATTTTGTGGATGTTCTCACTAATCAGACTAGCATGAATTTTCATCCTCATCTAATTTAATACAGTCAAACCATTAGAAGGTCCAGTTAGTTATCAGGTTCACCGCTTGGGTCAGACAAATTTAGAGATTATAACAAGACTATTTGTTATAATCTATAGATTCTATACCAATATCTTAATATTAGATACAATTGTAGTGACTTGGAAAGTTAAGGAGCTATAACCAGGGAAGGATTATAAAAGGGGAATTATAGCCAGGTTTAACTGTATTATGTTCTTAAAGGTTTCTTGATAAAATATGCTTTCAAAATATTGAAAATTTAATGTGCAAGGAATATATGTAGAGAAAAATGAACAAAAGGCAACATTGCTCAACATCATTTTTTTAATAAATGCAATTTACTAAAAAGAATTCCAATTGATATCATATCAGTGTTTGTCTGCATTTAATTATTATTATTATTCGATACATTTCATTGATGACCAGGTAATTTTTTTGCTTTATTTAGCTTTTCAATTTGTACTCCTAGTTTGAAATTTTCAGTTCTCAATTTGATTGGAGGAAAATTAATGATCAAATAATTACAAGTCATTAAAAAGGAGAATGACCTTTTTGATTTTTCAACCAAAAAGAAATGAGCATACACAATATTCTGCAAAATCGTAAATAAAGGAGTTTTAAATATGAACATGTCAACTTTTGCAAAAGGAATATAAGAATGATTGTAGTATTGACTTAATTTCTCGTTCAAAAATATTTACATATTAAACAAATTTTAATCGACAGACCTTCTAATGGTATATACCAACAGGGCAAATTAGCCAAATACTAGCCAAAATTCTTGTCATATTTTTTGCTCATATACTTCTACATGCATATGTATGTAATACCAAGCACAAATATAGCATGACGAAATAAATCTGTGTGAGTATTAATAGAAAGAAAGAAAAAGTGAGTCAATGACTGATCTAATCTTTATCTTTAGTAAAAAATGATTCTTTACTAATCTTACACTAATGGATATGATTTATAGTTTTGTTATACAAACGAGTAATAGAGTGTTTGAATGTTGAAGTTACAAATATTGAAGGCTTATATAACCATATATTATAAACTTCAAACTCATCCCGGTTTCAATTAGTTTGGCTAGTTTGCCCGCCTTGGTATATACTAATGGTATTGACTGTATGCTTGGTTTTCATTGAAAATATACTAGTTGAAGTACTAAATAATGAATGGATTGCTATATTAGTGGTAAAAAACGTTTATTTTGGTATTCGTTTAAAAGAATTAACTCTGACTTTGTTTGACAACTCGTCGCCGACGAAGACCTATATCTTCATAAAATGAGTTGAGTTGAAAGCAATCGTCCCAAAAGGTTTCCATTGTTTGATAGAGATGTGGTTTGACTCCGGATAGAGCGTGATTTTCATCAGGGTATACCTGGGTTTGAAACATGACATTGGCGTTTGTCAGCGCTTTGATTAATACCATCGACTGCTGAATGTGAACGTTATCTGCAATCATAATACCAATAGTAAGGCCTCACATATATTACTATAACTATAGGAATGCGAAAGACTGCACAGGGTTAGATTGCGAGTAATTCTTGTTTTAAACTAGGCATTTTCAATAAATTGACAAAGAAAATTGATCAATTGATACCGTCAGCAGATCCGTGACAAATGAGGAACTTTTTGTTTTTGAAATTGTTAACTCTATTTATGACATCAGATCGCAAATAGCTCTGCATGTTGTCCTTTGGCAAGCCCATATATCTTTCGGTGTAAACCGAATCTGTAAATAGACCAGTAGTAAGTGAATTTAGTTTAGTTTCTTCGTGAGTTTAGTTTCTCGAGAAATATTTCTTGGTCAAAATTAAAAATGTCTCCATGGAAATTTTTGAATAACTTTAAAAATATTGAAAAAATAATTTTTTTGATATTGCAAAACAACGAGGGAAGTGAACAGATTTATGTAATAATACATTAAAGTTTCTCTTTTGTGCCCAACGTTTGTCCAGGACGAGTTTTCACATTCCCGCATATCCTTTGACACACACTATAATTACTTTATTAAACAAGCAAGTCTTTCACTTTTATGAATTGATTTTAAGAGTCATTATATTATTTTGAAGAAAACAATTAATTTCTCAGAAGAAAATGAAGACAAATGATCTAGGGTCACACTAAATGTTAATGATTAATAAATCACTATCACTATGAATTTCAAAGTCACTTAAAAATAATAATTTTCATTTTACATCTCATCTATTATCACAAATTTGAATTCTTCCACTTGTTTTAAATAAAGTACATTCGTCTCTCTCTCTCTCTCTCTCTCTCTCACTCTCTCTCTCTCTCTCTCTCTCTCAACTGTTCACTAAAACTATCTTGAGAATTTGAATTATTTGTATATAAATGTCTTTCTGTCTTTCAGATCAACTTCTAGAAAATTCTTAACTGATCTGATTATTGATGTTATGCGCATTACTGATATAAGCAGGGGTGCCCAAGGGGGGTATAGCCCAAATACCCCCCTAGTTTTTGGTCCCGACGAGACCCCCCCTAGATTTGAGGCAACTCGGACCCCCCCTCTCCGCGAACGCGAGGCAAACGTGAAGATTTTGCCGAGCGAAGCGAGGCGGCAAATTTGTTGGAAAAATTATCTTCCACTCCCCCCTCCCCCCCCCCAGCGAGCCAGAAAAATACATCCCCTATACC
>JAQGCS010000894.1:0-17161 GCA_034702105.1 Fuscozetes fuscipes
GAATCACTTAATGCTTTCTATTATTGATTCCAAAATTAAACTCAATAATAATGTATTTTATTTGTTAGCATTACTACAAAAGTTTGTTTAGGTATTCCTCACAACTAAACTTTCTATCAATTGAACACTAAAGTAGAAAAATGAATCTTTCAAATTAAAGCTTTTTCTTTGTTTTCCGAGTGGTCATTATCTCGGTTGGACATGGCCATTCGAAAATAAAAATTACATGGTTGAATTCAGAATTCTACCCTGAAACCAGCTATATAAGTTAAAATGATCAACCGAAGTTTCTATTCGAGGTGTTTGCTATTTAGTAGAAGATGCAATTTCAATATTAGTATACAATGATTGGCAGATCAAACAAAGTTTAGTCATTTTCTAAGTTCAAATATATTTTTATCAAGTGGACTTACAATTTAGTAAAAATCCTAGCTAAATCATTTATACAATGATTCATTTTTGTTCAAAAGTTTACTTATTTGTAATTTGAACGTTGAATCTTAATCTCAACTTTTATAAGAATTTAATGTCAATAATAGATCATTGAATGCACATTCTTTTTAAAAATTAATTTACCTGGCCACATGTACCAAGACATGGCCATTGGTCCATAAAAAGACCAATTTGGATTCAGCTTGGGAAAATATTAATAAGCTTGCAAATATGAAAGTTCTCGCTTGTGGGCAATTTGCAAACCTTAGGTGTAAATCATATTTTATTGACATTATGATTCATATTTACTACTAATAGGTCATTTAACCTAATAATTTCTAGCAACATGTTACTAAAGTATGAAAAAGGAGACTTCACATGTCAAATCTCTTCTTTAATCGTGCAAAATTCTTTAATTTTTGTCCATTTTAATGTGGCCATGTGACCTTTCCTGTGGCCATTGACAGCTGTAATTTAGGTTGATGAACTCTCTTTACTTATAGATAATAAAGTGGTTTTAATTTCACCAGTATCATCTAACCTTTACAAAAGGCTTCCTATAAAGTTATTCGATAGTTTTGTGGACAAGCATTACACGAATGATACACTGATGTATAGATCAACAGTTGATCAGTTACTGCTTTAATGTGGTATTATTTAATTTTGTGGTACAATAATAATAATAATAATAATAATTAGAAGGATTTTATAGAATATAACATAACATACTAAAATTCCTTTAGCGGCGATACTCAGATCAACACTCAATCGATGAGAACATTTGCCACACCTTTCCTTCAGTTTGAATCAATTAATTAATAGTGTAAGACAAGAAAAAAATTAATCGATTTTATTATATCCTCCGGTTATGAATTTCTGTAGTTCTTTATATCGCTGGTAATTAATGCAAACCATTTGCGGAAATTTAGGTGCTGTTGGTTTTCTGGGCGCCCAGTCTAACGCGGCCCGTCTTGTGCTGAGTTTTAAATCGGGTTTCGGAGTATTTTGCAGAATACGATTCTTCTCTCTTAAGAGTCCCACATAATCGTCATATTGTGAAAGAAAGAAGTTGGCGGCCACCGGCTCTCCCAAATTGTATGTCTTAGCAAATACTCTGGCATTGAAATTAGTTCTGCCCTCACGGGAAGTGTTTCTCAACACAGTTTCAGAATGTGTGATCAGCCCTGTCTGCTTATATAACAAAAATGTATATCTATGAAGCCCTGAACCTTTGGAAGGGCTTGGTCCTCTATAGACTGCTAGTGTTTCACCTTTTGTTATATCAATTCCTGGAATATTGACAATTAGCCAGTTTTTGATCTCACGTTTTGTGGGTTTATTTCGATTGGGAGCATCAGGGTTCAACATTATTAATGTGTAGTATTGCGCCACTTGTGTCGGCCACTCAACTGATGGCTGATCTTTAGCAGAAACAGGCGACAATTCATTTCCCAAATCGACCTGGACACCGTTCTGATATCGAACCTTAAATTTTCGACATTATAAATGTTTGCATTAAAAATTAGTTGCCCTTTCATATGATATCTAAATTGTTTAATCAAGTTAATGTACATATAAATCAATGGATGCAAAGCCCACCATTTAATAGATCGGGCGAAAATTTACTTCTATTGGATAGTTTGAATTCCGCAAAAACTACTTAAGATATTTTGATTCTGTAAAAGCATATGAGAGACCCATATACAAAATATTTTTTAGCATGGTAACTAAAAATTTAGATTTTCAAGATTTATGAGAGAATGGAAGGTTTGCCAAGGTCATGGTCCTAGCTAAAATCTTATTAAGTGGAGTTGATTTGAGAAGTGTTTATGTAAGAGGAATAGTGGAAGTTTATTATGAACTAAGAACCATTAGATTCAAATTGCTAAAACCTCTACAATTGCTTATGAATTAATAGAAACTCATTAATAGAAATTCATTGAAACTCATTAATAATTGGACCTTTAACCATCATAATATTAGAATTTTTTCGAAATTGAGATTAAGGTCTCCGATGAATATTTTTTATATGCCATGTTTATTTTTACTTTTATTTTCGGATATCTCTTATAACAAGGGAATAATGTGCATAAAACCCCAAAAGTCAATGTAATGAATTTTAGATTCAAATCAATAATATTGGATTAATTGTTGCATACTCAATACATCTTTAATGTTTCCCATCTCAAAATTTTATTAAAATTTATTTAGAAATTTTGTCATTAATCTGAGTCTGATTATTCTTGTTAAATAATAAACCTCCACTATCCTTCTTTCATAATCACTTTTCAGATCAACTCCACTTACGATTTGACATCGCAAAGTACTGCATCCGAATCTGATATAACCAGCAAGCTGATAAGTAATCTTCAATTATGGGCCAAAATATTTTCGAAAATACCCGCTAACGGACACCAATTACATCGATTTTGCTGGAGCTTACATGTATTCTCTGATATATTTTGTATGTGTTTATGCTTAAGCTATAACTTTACTCATTAAACTCATTTATTATGCATTTCTAACATAGAGAATACATGTAAACTCTATAAGAGTCGATGTAATTGGTGTCCGTTAGCGGGTATTTCCGAAAATTTTTACGCTCATAATTGAAGATTACTGCTTGCTATACTAGATTTAACCTCAGCACTTGGCGATGTCAAATCGTTAGTAAAATGCTAGCAAGGACCGTGACCGTCATAAACCTCCCATAAATCTAATTTTTTAGTTACCATCTTATAAATTGTCAAAGAGGATAAATTCAACTACCAACAGTATTCAGGTTACTTTACCTGAATTTTTGTGATTGGAATAGTGTCGATAACATCCGGAACAATAGAATATTCTTCAAAGGCTGAGCGCGAATTGTTGTCAATCTGACTCATTCTTCTGCCAAATATATTAATAGACGGAGTATTTCCCACTTTGAAACCAACAGTTTTTTCAAAGAACAGATAAACTATTATGAAAAATAATCTCGAAGCTTTAAAATTCATTGTTTTGTTTAAATTCTTAAGTTATCATTCGATTGACTCAATTTGTTTGATGTTTTGGAATTTAAATCATCGCAGGTATTAATTATGGCGGGAAATGTGGGCAGTGATCTCAAGCCACGGTCTCAACGTTTGCTTCAATTCAACCCCCAATCAATTGGTTTAAATTCAATGAATTTCTAATCGAATAACAAATAACTAAGAGATTATTAGTATTTTATCTTTAAATCATAAGTTTTGTAACTATTTGTTTGCATTTCTTTGCGACAGTTTCTCATATAATTAAAACACGTTATTATTTTTGACGAATTAATTTATTTTAAACACAAATTGGGTTAAATATTATTATATAGTGTTTATTGTGTGAAGGTCAATCATATATTTTATCTTTGATATCATTTCTACCGAATAATCAAAATCTTTTTAATCTTTTTTTTTGAAAACATTGAAAGATTTCCATCGAATTATGGTTTTCAGAATTTTTTAATTTTTATGATTGAAAAGTATTTAATAAATGAGAATTATTTTCAAGTTTAGCAGAAGTGCTCACCTTTTCCAGAGGCTATTCTTCAATATGATTAAGCAAAAGGTTATTTTATTTATAACTTTAAAGTTAGTTAAGACCTCTAAAACTTTTTTAACTATTGTATTAAGATTTTTAATGAGTTACCGAAACATATACGAAATGACAACAATTTTAGTAGTTTTATAAATAAGTTGAATAATCATTTGTAATATGAATACTACGTGTTATGTATTTCATTGCTTGAAAGCTAAATAAAGTTATTATTATTATTATTATTATTAAGTAAAGAAAACATTCGCAAATCTTTTTCATAAGTCGAATGTTACCTACTTCAAAGTTTTGTTATACCTACTTCAGAGTAACCACATCTTTCTGACACTCTAAGAATGATGAAAATTTGTCTTTGTATGTGAAAATCATTCTCGTCTTTAAATCATCCATGCTCAAGAATTTCAATGAAGAGAAGTGGGTTAGAAAACGGTTATATTTAGTCACGTTTTTTGTCAAAATTCTAAGTCTTGGAAGAGGACATATACTATAAAAAAAATTTCCCGCCTCAGCGAAAGGGGGATATCCGTTTTTCCTCAAATCTAGGTGGTCCGCACGAGCTCAAAAACTATGGTGTATTTGGCTATACCCTCCTCTCGGCACCCCTGCAGTATAAGAATAGAAACGACAAAATTAAATTTTACTAATTCGGCATTTTTACTAGAATTTACAATTGATATTTTTGAGCAAATATAGATTTTCTATATATACAATCGAACCTCGATTTAAGAGAATCATTGGTGCAGCCAAAATTATTGCCCTAAATCAAATTTCTCTTATATCAAAACTCAACAAAAATATGAATTTATTAACTGTATATGATAGACATGTAATTTGTTACCTCTGGCTGTTCTAGGGCATTATTTCTATTGAATAGATATGGTTCTCTAATTTGTTAATCAAGCCAAAAGAAGTTTTCAAACCATTACATAGTACAACAAACTAATCATTGTTTTTTACCACATTTTTATTCACAATATTCACAATATTGTTTTAATATTGTATAGCAGAGATGTGTTCATCAAACAAATGAAATGAAACAAAACAAGCTTTGGATCAATTTAACAGACACATTTATTGCCAAAGGTTAATAGATTTAGTAGTTCACAATCCTCTCCTAGGTAAATCATAAGTTAATCTCATTCTCATTCCTCTCAATTCTTCCCTTATTGAAAATTGTTTTAAAGACGTCCTCAACAATGAATTTTAAAGTTTTCAATATTTTTGAAAGCGGGAGGGGGGTGAGACGACAAATTTATATTCCATAAATATAGTGAAAACAATAGTTTAAATCAAAATACAGTTTGTTATTAAATACCTTAAATCAAAGTACAGCTTATACTATATATGTGCTCACATAATAAGTCCCTTAAATCGAAATTCCCTTATATTTTGTCCCTTATATCGAATCACTTTAACATTACAGTATCCATAGGAGCGGTCGGTGCTCCAAAATTCTGTCCCTTATATCAAAATTCCCTAAAATCGCAGTCTCTTAAATCGAGGTTCGATTGTATATGAAAATAGATTTCCCTCTGATTTCGATGTCTTACTCATATTAGATCCCTTGTTTTTTTTGTTTTTTCTCCTTGGGAAATGGTATAATTTTGAACAATCACGCTCACAAACCAAATCACTGTATTTAAAAAGCTTTAATTGAGTGATTATGTATATTTCATTTTTTTTAATTATGCGTTGATTTCAAGTCTGAATAAAAATGTTAGTCGCTCTCGGCCATTTATCTCTGATCGACATACAGAACAAATTTCAAACGTACTCTCTAACTATTAAAACGGGCTTTAAAAATATAGTGTGTCACTTATAATTTTAACCATAATATTATGTTTCCAATCGTTTATAAATCTATAAATTTTGATTATTTCATCATCATTTTCATTATGCAGGGTAGTAAGACAAATTCAAAGTTAAAGGAGTAAAAGTGTTCAGATTCCTTCCTAGGTATATGAAAATCATTAAAACTTAAATAGCACTTGGAATAGTTTGATTATTAAAATAATTTAACAAGGTTTTAAATGTTTTTCAAATTGAAACCGATAAAGAAATAAATGAGCCAAAAATAGCTGGATTACCTAAAATGAATATATTGTCTGCTGAGGCAATAATCTTTTGCAAAGATAAATCAAGACTAACATGTACAATGTTTCCCTTAACATCATTTATGATTGAATATAATGTTTGTTCTGTAATAATAGGTCAGTAATAGAAAGGAATAACATAGATTTTGTAATTTACAAAAAATTGAATCTTGGACATTTCCAAAACTAAATTAAGCTCGAAAACATTCTCTCATAATTTTCTTTTAAAAGTTTGGAAAAGTAAACCCCAATGACACCGCCTTTTAAATTTCTAAGCGCAACCACACCCTAGATACGCGCGAGTTATCCTCCAGGAAACCCTCATTGCCATCCAGACCCTTATTGCAGAATATTGACCATTATTTCAATACAGCATATCAAATTTATGCTGGTCATTTATCTATTTTAGCATTAATTATTATTAATTGTTGTCTTTTTTATATTTTAGACAAATTCCAGTTCAAAATAAAGTTAAATAATAGTTATATTAAAAATTGTATTTTTTTGATTCATTTTTCTGATATTTCACCTAGTTATAAAAGTGTTGGTCTATGGAAGGTTTTAATTCTGATAGGGCTGCCCTCCTCACACCCACGCTTGTAAAACCAAGCCCTAAACCTTCCAAAACCTTCCAAAACCTTCCGCGGATTGACCATGTAAAGGTAACCCTAGGACCGAGGGACTTAATTTGAAAGACCATCTCGTAATATATTATACACTCGGTTTGTATTTGATTCACATAATCTTACAAATTTAACAATAAATGGGACTAAATAACTATTGATAATTTGAATTATAGTGATACAAGCTTAATATTCTCGAATTTTGTTTATTTAATACTTCACATCAAAAATATTGTATTTAGTATTAAAAACTGATAGATATTTGTTATGTAAATTACGTTAAGTTACAAGATGTAAATTACAAAGATTGCAAGAGTATCTTCCCCAGTCAGTAATAATGTGTTGTATCAATTCTTGCGCTCGATTTAAGAGCTGTGCGCACCGATGGCTAAGAAAATCAATAATATTTGCCTCACATTCACTGCTTTTGATCCGATGCCGACTCAAAGCACTCGAAATGGAATTCATATGATATATAGTCGAAGAAAAATACACTTTTGAGACCAGTTCTGTAAAGATTCTGCAGATGTAGTAAAAGGTTAGACTAATGTATTGCAGAACTCAATTGCAGTAAAGAATATGTTTATATAAATTTTAAGATTCTGTTTCTCGTGAAATACTATTGAAATTGTGTTCAAATTCCAGTTTTCGTTGCAATCATTTCTATATTTTGTTAACTAATTAAAATAATTGATATAATTATTAGTTTTTGAGTAACATTTGTGAGTTTAACACAATAAATGTCTTCTAAATGAGTTTTAGTGCAATATTTATCATTTGCATAATAAAATCTAAAATGTGTATCTTTGGAGAAAATAGTAGATAGGATCACTCATACTTCCATTGTGTTGCCAATGGTTACCGAAGTATGTGAGTCAGCACAACTAGGACTCATATGAACCTAATTCTGTTGAATTTATTTGAAAATTTAAAGAACATATTTTTAGAAATTTATCAAATGTTTGCCTCAAACGGCAAATATAATAATTGGAGAATTTTGTTCTTGAATAAATCACAATCAATATTATATTTTTGTCTTATGATCAATATTTTCAATTGATCTTTACAATTCAATTTTTTAAAAAAACCAGGCGACTTTTTATGTCAAACATATGTTTATATTTTGTAAGGAACCAAAAATAATTGTAAATAAACAATTATGTGATAAGTGTTGTTGTGATCATATTTGTGGTCATTTTCTTTGTGTTCATCTCTTCTAATGCTTGGATGTGATGAGAAAACGCCGCCTTTTTTCATCCAAAACACATTCAATGCTTTTGCGAACAATTTTACATCTTTTATATCTATCAGCTGTTATTCCGATCGCATATTCAGGTAAATCCATTTTAAATCACATTATTTATCTGCTTAAGAGAAAGTTTTAACCTAGCTACCATTTCAAATAGATAAGGGGGTAACAGCAAAAATTCCCTCTGATCTTGCTAAATTACCCCTAAGGATCTCCCAAACCCAACATGCAATTTTTAGACAAAATTCGCCATTTTTACTCTGAAATCGGCCAATTTTGTTCGTCATTATTTATAATCTAGCAGGTTATTTATTGCTTATTTAAAGCATTCTAAGCCTAACCAGCGCAAAATAAACCGGAAATAAGTTATATTAAGAGATAAAAGGGCTAAAAACCGGTTTTCGTCCGCTATTCTTACTCTACCTGATACCCCCTAGGTTTTTTTCCATAAAAACCGCTATTCTCTGATCAGAGGTGCGGAAGGGGGGTATTTTTTATTTGTCTCGAAATCATCTTAGATGACCTCCATGATCTCTCAAATGACCTCTAAAGTTGTTTTTCGGTGAAAAAATTTTTTGGAACCCCCCCCCCCCTAAATTTCCGAAAATCCGAAAAATTATCATTCAAATCCGAGGAGTTTTGACCCCCGTAGATTTTCGGAAAAAATTACGGAAATCTTTGGTCACTTATTTGATGTCCAGAGTTGGGTAAAATTGTTATTTTGTTAATCCGAGCATCCCTTCATACCCAAGATGAAATACCCCTTTCCGCACCTCTGCCTCTGATGACTTGTCTATCCCTGATCTCAAAGTTATTAAGTTTCTTCAAAATAAAGTTACTTAATATTATACTGAAGTTCAAAATTTAACATAATGTATATTTTAATGGTGAAATTAAATAGAATTGGCATAAATAGAATTGTTGTATTTAATTTTTACATGGTATAAATGTATTTTGAATGCCTTCAATAGACATTAGTGCACTTTGGAGTATGCAATATATTTTATGATGAGTTTAATCAAAAACTATGCAAACAATTAAATGGGAAAAAATTCAAATCTATTTAAATGTTAAAAACATTTTGTGATTGTTTTACTCTATTTATGGAATAGGTTTAGAACTGAACTCTTTTATCAAACACTTTGAGCCTCTCTATTATGATAATCATAAGCTACGAAATCAACATGCAAGAATCAAACGTCATCTCAATAATAGTAATAATATGAGGTCAAGTGAGAGCACATCCAACCAGTCATTGAATCCATTGAATCAATCAAACAAAATCAGAATTAACTTCACTTCACACAACCGACTCTTCCATTTAGTGGTTACAACCGATAATTCTTTATTCAGCGAAGACGTGGTGTTTGAGTCAACTAATAGAAGAGTTTTTAATTATGACACCAATAATGTGATTAAAGGATATTTAGAAGGTTTGTCTCATCTCTCACTCAATTACAGCCTTTTATAACTCCTTTGAGTGAATATATTGTTAATCATATCTAACAACTATATAATCTTAAAACATAATTCTTTTTACAAAACAAGTTCTGTTCAAATCATATTGAATTGAAAATCTTCTTTAGAATGATATTGATCAGTTTGCTTAGGTTTTATGCTCTACTCATGTTAGCTTCACACAGCCTTTATTTCATTTTAAAATTATTGAATTTTGTCAACAACCAAGATTATTTCTTTAAGGATTAAACTGCAAATCTTTCAACACTTTATCAAATATACTTATATTTTCAATTTTAAAAGAGTTTCTCAAAGGCTATCATTTATTTGTTGGTTCTCTTGAAGTGTTTATTCTTTAGTAATAGATTTAGATCCAAAATGTGCCCGAAATTTAAAAAGTGTACTCAACTCATTGATCTCAGATAGTACAGAGAGAGGAATTACGTCAAAGTTTTCTAAAAAAGAACTTGGGGCATAAATATCTTAGGGAATTGAACAGTAATATCAAAAAACAGCGATTTTTATACAAATTTATGTCAGGTTTGATCAAGGTTATTCCCTCTCATTTAATTAACATTTAATTTGTATGCCAAATCTGAGAAAGTATATACACTTTGATACTTCACATAAAAAACATTGAAATAAAAATGGATGCAATCGTTTAAATCAAACCTTTGTTTAACAGATGAGGAGAATTCAATTGTTGAGGGCGTCATAACGTCAAAGGGTCTCATAGATGGTTACATTCATACCTCAACAGAAGAATATTTTATAGAACCTGCGGATCGCTATTTTGTTTCGGGAGATTTCCATTCAATTATGTACTTATTATCATCGGTTGTGTTTCCGACCATTAATCAAAGCATTTGCCATCATTTTGATGAACAAAACATGAATTCCTCAGCAGATGTGCGACGTTCCAATTGTTTTGACGATTCCTGCATTTCTCAAAATGTAAGCCACAAAATAGGCTCTAACTCAAGCTATTCTGCATTTCATTCTGTTCGCTATAGAAAAAGTGACCTCACACTCAAAACTAAAGTAAATATCAATAGCCAAGAGTCCGTCAAATCTATTTTGAGGCAATCAATGAATAAGTCGTTGAATGACATCAAAACCAAAATATCATTCAATGAAATCAACAAAAATAATATTCCACTCAACAAAAGGATTGAACGAAACAAACGCCAAAATAGTGACACTCAAAGTGAAGACACATTTAATATTGACTTTGACCAAGACTATGATCACAACAATATCAATCAAAATCACAGCTTATTTTGGAAAGACTTTGATTCATTGCATTACTCAGATTCAGAGCCATATGGGATCAGAGCTGTTAAAAGAACTCATTGGGCAGAAGACATGAAAAGCAGACATATAGTAATTGACCCCAAGAAGACTACGTGTATGTTATATTTGCAAGCTGATCATCTCTTCTATGAGAGGATGGGCAGCGATGAGGCCTGCATTGAAGCCATGACTCGACACGTCCAGAAAGTCAACTCTATTTATCGAAATACGGGTCAGTTTTACCAATCAATTATTTTCATTGAGTGCCTACAAATCTATAACATTTTGCTTGTTATTTTGTTGATTCCCAAGATAATTACTATTTAAATCAAATTTTAACTTAGATTTTCTCTCAAAAATGTCAAAATTTATATATAAACCATTAAATATAATCGAAAAGAAAACATAAATATAACTTTTATTGATCAGATGAATTAGTAAAACGAGCTATATCAATCCAATAGTGTTTGGTTTTAAATAAATGTGTCAAGTTTACATTATTTTAATGAATTTGGGATCGTTTTCAGACTTCAACCAAGATGGTAGATCTGATAATATTTCATTTCTGATAAAACGCATCAAAGTCCATACTGCAGATGCCTTAAAAGACCCCGAATATAGATATTCGAGTAATTACGGGGTCGAAAAGTTTCTCGAATTATTTTCTGAAGAAGATTACGACGCCTTCTGTTTGGCGTATATGTTCACATATAGAGACTTCGAGGGCGGAACACTTGGACTGGCATGGACGGGAGACCTCAAAAATGCCGGCGGAGTTTGTGAGAAAAATGGGGTCAGTTTTCTATTACTTATTCATTGATTAGACACTAATTGAGTGAAATATTAAATCGAAATATAAAAAACAAGTTCTGTTCAAACGCAATTTCCACTATACATTTACACCGGGGGGGGGGGGTGAACGACAAAATTATATACTACATATTTCGTAAATGTAGTGAACAAGAATTTTATCGAAACCACATATTATTTAATACTTTTAGTTTTGGGTCAGTCTTCAAATATTTGCCATAATTTTGGTTCTATTTTATTCAAATATTTGTGTTTCATTACTGTGAACAGCATTATAGGGGAAGCTTAAAGAGCCTTAACACAGGAATAATTACCTTACTCAATTATGGTAAACATGTGCCTCCTATTGTAAGCCATGTAACATTGGCCCATGAAATTGGACATAATTTTGGATCTCCGGTCAGTATTTAAACTTTGTTTAGTTTATCCATGCAAAATTTGGTCAAATTAAATGATTATGTAATGATTGTCAGCATGACCCCGAGGATGACATGAACTGCACACCAGGAGGAGAAGATGGCAATTACATAATGTTCGCCAGGGCCACTTCCGGCGACAAAAGAAATAACAACAAATTCAGTCCATGTAGTCTCAAAAGTATAAACGCTGTGCTCAACACAAAGGCTAAAAGTATAAAGGGATGCTTCCAAGGTGACATTTAATTTATACCCAATCACTGCTTTTTAATATTTAGTACATGTTTTCCAATATGTTTAAAGAACCGCAACAATCAATTTGTGGCAATGAAGTGGTGGAGGGCGGAGAGGAATGTGACTGTGGCTGGGAAGAGGACTGCAAAGAACCTTGTTGTTATCCAATGAGATCAAATCCACCAAAAAATGAAGTGCCTTGCAGGTATGCCCTATTACACTATTTATAAAAATCTGAATCAAAATAGAGCTTGTACAATAAATAATTCATTTTTAAATTATTTGTTTGAAGGCTTCGCCCGAATGTGATTTGTAGGTCAGTATGACTTATTATATAATTGAACATGTGCAATTCAAAAACTAACTCGCAAACGCGGTGAGACTCTATAGCCTATAGTTATGAAACAAGATACAATTTAGACCACTGTCTTTAGAATTCAAAGAGGAGTTCAGCAATGTAAGTTCTATTTGCGAGTGGCCATGTATAACCGAGATAATGACCACTCGCGAATAAAGAAAAAGTTTTCACTCGAAAGATGCATTTGTCTACTTTAATGTCCAATTGAAAGGAAGTTTAACTATGAGACTATCTAGTACTATCTAGTAGTCTCTATAATCTCAAAAGAACACTAGTGAATCATTGTTAGTACTTCCATTATTGATTCCAAAACTAGACTCAATAAGAATGCATTAAATTTTATTTTTAGTATATTTCTACTAAAGTTTCTTTAGATTTGGCGAAGGGATAAACTTTTCATCATTTGAATACTAACGTAGAAAAATGAATCTTTCAAATCAAAGCTTTTTCTTTACTTTCCGAGTTTTCGTTATCTTGGTTGTATATTCGCAAATAAAACTTACATTATGTAAATTTTATTTTCCTTCATAACTATAGCCTCACCAAGTTAACTAGTAAACATTCTTATGGAGCAATATTTAATTGTTGATAAATGATTGTTTAGTCCGAGTCAAGGACCCTGTTGTACCCAAGACTGCAAACTCAAAGTTGGTAACAAATGTCGAGACGATAACGGATGTCGTACTGCGAGTTATTGCAAATATCCTTTTCATTTACGAGTATTAATTAATATGGAAGTGTTTATTCTAAAAATTTCTCAATCAGAGAGGTTTTAGGCCAACCCTTTCTCATTCCCAATGGATTGCCATTCATAGAGGGATGTTATTTACTGATGTTTAAGCTTTGAGCCATTTTAACCATAAAGAATTTGTTATATCGTCCACTATCATAACAGTTTGTGAGAGTTTATATAATTAAGTAAACAGGACCTGGACCAAGGATTTTGTTTACTTAACTTGATTACATAACTATATGAGAACTTGAAGTTGATTTTCATATGTCTATTAAGTGAATCACTTTTCCACTAAACACTAAACTTGGCAATTTTTACATCTGAAAAGTAAAACATCAATCAGTTGAGAATATATTTACTGACAAAATATATTCAAAACATTTCCAATACAATTGATATTTTCCTTAATAATGAGTGGTGTGTGTACTGGACAGGGGCCACACTGTCCATTCTCAACAAATAAGCCAAACAAAACCATCTGTAATGAAGAGTATGTGTGTTATATGGGGGTAAGTGTTATTAGTCTTCTCATTTTTGACATCAATGAAAATGGATGAAAACTTTTGAAATATAGGAGTGTACGGGTAGTATATGTATGGCTTATGGACTCGAATCGTGTCAATGCAAAAGAGGACAAAATGATCCGATGACAAAATCATGTGAACTTTGTTGTCGACTTCCAACAATGGATTCAACTTGCAAGTAAGTCATCTAACCTTTCTTTTATTATTATTATTATAAGTAAAAAATATCTAGATTTAGCATTTGTCCAAGTTTCCAAGAGATGTTTTGGGATTATGCATACACATAAAAATTGGTTTAAAGATTGTCAGAAAGAGGCTCTTCAGGGGTTTTAGTATATGCCAAGAATTGTTATATTGAATCGATGTTTTCATTGATGAGAGCACATTTTAATTGAAAAATAAGAATTTGTCCTTACACTTACAATTACTACTAAATTGGTTTATCAATGGTAAGAACAAATTCTTATGAACAAATTCATTTTCCAATTACCTTGAAAAGATATACGATGTGATAAAATAGTCAACTAATAAGTAATTAAAAAGGCTTATAATTATGGTATAGAATACGTGACCCAAATTACAACATTTTGTTAAACATTCAATTATTAGTCTTAAACTTAGATTTTGACCATTATTTTAATGATTTTCCGATACGACTAATACTAACTTTTTTTTAATGCAATTCAATAAATAATTTTGAATTATTTTTAATTATGTAGTAGATAACTATAATAGTAACTATAATAATAACTATCCATATCATAAATGTATATGTGTAAGGTAAAATGGTTGTTATCCTTTTAATGATTGTATTGATTGTAATTTGAGCATGCACTATTTAGTATTATCTCTAAGTGTTTGTTCGATTCGTCTTTCATTTCAAAGATCATCATTCGAATGGAATACAATGCCATACGATGTACCGGATCTTTTTGCTAAACCTGGCACTCCTTGTGATAACTATAATGGTTATTGTGATGCTTTCCAAAGCTGTAGAGAAGTAGACCCGTCCGGACCGTTAGCAACACTAAGACGACTCCTCTTATCAAATGAAAGTATGGCTTCATTAAAGCGATGGTTCAACGAACAGTGGTTCTATTTGGCCACACTCTCCATTATCTTCTTACTTATTGTGGTGAGCACTCAGCGAGTGTGTGTGTGTGTGTGTGTGTGTGTGTGAGAGAGAGAGAGAGAGAGAGAGAGAGAGAGAGAGAGAGAGAATTTAAATGTCAAAATATGACACAGAGATGGACAGAGATTATTATGATTAGAATGGGATAACATACATACACTGAACGACAAAAGTTTTGAGCCAGTAAGAATAATTAAGAATATTTCGATTCTGGAGCTCAATATTTAGTTTAAAATTTGCCACCTCGCTTCGCTCGGCAAAATCTTCGCGTTTGCCTCGCGTTCGCGGAAGGGGGGGGGTCCAATTTGCCTCAAATCTAGGGGGGGGGGTCTCGTCGGGACCAAAAACTAGGGGGTATTTAGGCTATACCCCCCCCCTTGGGCACCCCTGGTATGAATACTGGAGTCAAACCCATATATTGAAATTCAAGTCAATTCTTAACTACAAAACGTTTATTGAATTTCTCTTTACCTCAAAGTTTTGATGTATTTGCGATCATTTACCTGAAATTGAGAGAAAACTCAAAATTGGTTTCAAAATACTGAAAACTAAAGGATTGAAAACAAGTAAAGGAAGTCGAGAGCAGACAAATTGTATTCTCACTCCTTATTAACTGCATTTCAATTCTGCAATCAATTTGAAAAACGGAATAATCAATGAAATTAATGAAATTTCACTCAAAATTAGACTTTTGTACTCATATCTAATGAATTGTTTTCCAAAAGTTAATTGAATCCCTAATTTAAAGTGTAATCCGAGAGATACAAGGCTTACATTTCAATAATTATTTAAATCTTTAGTTTTAACTCAAACTAAGTTGAAATTCATTGAAAAACTCCATGACTTCGGCACTCAATAAAGGGAACGACACCTAAAATATTGAATAGAATTAGAATTATTCGGAAAACGATTTAATTATTGATGTCATAAAAATTGATTAACTTTTAAGGCAAGTAATCATTAAAATCAATTTATTCTGAATGTGTGGCAGAATCTCAGTATATATTTTGGTCAAAATTTTAGTTCTTTTTCACTCAGACTGTCCTTCAAATAGATTTGTAGACAGGGTTTCATAAATAATATGAGTCTCACAAAAATATTTGAGCAAAACTTCAATTTATTCAATCAATTGGCAAATATTGGTTCAGTTGAAAGCAATTCATTAGATGTTATTTAACACAGATTTGAGTGCATTTCCCCTCTTTTTGAATAACAGACGGAAAAGTGTTTTAACTGTTTATCAAAATGTTTTTACAAACAATTTATAAAATCAGTTAATAATAAAGTATACGATTATCTAACACTACTAAGAAAATTAAGTATAACCCTTTCCAAAATCCATGGAAATCACATTGAATTTCACATGAAATTTGCAAATTTGTGTATGTGCAAACAAATCTATCGGCTTGATGCGAATTTTTTAGAGTAAATGTCATAATTTTCGCTCCTAGCAAATTGGATCAAATGTATCTACTTGACCTGAATTGTATAATAATTGTTAAGGACAATAAAATCAAATGCGCCTTTCCTCGAATATTTTGTGAAACAATAAGTGATATCAAAGACAGTAATTGTAGAGTCTGTACACAAAGCGAACGTAAGTAATGAAAATGAGCACTCTCAAATTTTGAGCCGATTAAATAAGTAATCAATGTTCAAAACAAAAGAGAATAATTCTTGCTACATAACTGCTGATGTAACTTTCATTTGAGCAGGATGAAATGAAATACCTCTCAAGTAACGACTCATGACTCATGAGTAATGTTCCAGGGGTGCCCAAGGGGGAGGTTGGCCTCTTACCACTACCCTAGTGTCGAAAAATTTTGAACTTCCCCCTATATATATCCTCCTTGAGCCGTCGAGCTTGGGCACCCCTGGTAATGTAGTATGTATTAAGATCAATCAGATATATTGATCAAGGCTCTTTTATGTAATGTTAATGACACAGTAGTTTCTTTTGATTCGTTAACAATTTATAAGACAATCGAATCAAAAGGCCTCAAAATTATTAACTAATTATTTGTACGAAACTACAGAACAGAACACGTGCTCCGACTCGGCAATAGTTTTATCCTAAATAGTAAACACCTTGAACAGGAAGTTTGGTAGATCATTTTAACTTATATGGTTGGTTTTAGGGTAGAATTCTGAATTCAAACATGTAATTTTTATTTCCGAATGGCCATGTCCAACCGAGATAATGGCCACTGAAAAATGCTAAGAAAAGCTTGATTTT
>JAQGCS010000895.1:0-17153 GCA_034702105.1 Fuscozetes fuscipes
GGGTATAGCCCAAATACCCCCCTAGTTTTTGGTCCCGACGAGACCCCCCCCTAGATTTGAGGCAAATCGGACCCCCCCCCTCCCCGCAAACGCGCGGCAAATGCGAAGTTTTTGCCGAACGAAGCGAGGCGGCAAATTTTTTGAAAAAATTATCTCCCACTACCCCTCCCCCCTCCAGCGAGTCAGAAAAATACACCTTATATACCCCCCCCCCTGATTTTTTTGTCCGAGGGACCCCCCCCTGAGGTCGGGTACCTTCGGCACCCCTGGTATTAGCCAAAGGTTATCAAGCATATAAAGTAAAGATGAGATGAGATTACTCAAACATCTCAAGAATATGACAGTAAAACATAAAGTAGTGTTAGAAAAGAGATGAGATTTTTTGAAAGGATTATTGGATCTAAAACTTGGAAATAAGTGTAAGTCTTATTTCGGTTATTATACTTATATTTTTAAATATTACATAAATTGTCAAAATTGACGAATTCCTTGAATTGTTTTCTCAAAACTACTTCATAGTAACCCTTATGACGAAAAGAAGAGCGAAGATAATTTGCAAACCCATTTAAAGTGGAGACTTTTGGCTAATGATCTGGTTACTTTTAATGAAGCATTTCATTGCAAGTTTCATTAAAAGTTGATTTTGGGTTCTCTCGAGTCTGTCTTTGATATCGATTTAGTTATTCTTATATTTTGTTTTTGGCTTTGTTTTGATGAGAGTTGCAGACAATAAAGAACTAGTTAATCAGACCTATTTAATTGAAGTTTGAATAACCTTGATTACCATGCTTGCTAATTGGAACATAAAAAGTCAAATTTGGGTCAAAAGTTGTCGCATTCGCTGAATATTAATTAACTGTTAATCGATTGGCCATCGGATCCAATTTTGTTGTTGATAATTATCGGTAACTTGGTCCTAATGTAGCTGAACATGATCAATTTGATTAGCTCAAATAACATTAAGTTAATTCTCACAAAATTCTTAATTAAATCTTTTAAATAATTAATAAGAATTTTGAAGAGTGAGCACAAAATTATGAACAAATGCCTCATTTATTTAATAGCTTCTAAATTGAATTCCTGATAAGATACTGATAAGATAGTATTCTCAAATGAATTAGTTCAGATTATCTCATTTTCAGAATAGACCATTTTGTTATGTTTATAAAGCGAAATAATAGGAACATTCATTTATTTAAATCTGACTAAAAACTCATTCGAATATTAATTTATTTATTATTAATCGGGTTATCAAAAATGGGGTTAATTATAGAAATATGATCAGTCGTTTGTGCAAAATTTAATTTCATTTTAAGTTTTTTCACCTTTACAATATTTTAACATGTGGAATAAAATCGATAAGCAATTAAAATTAATAGTTCTTGACTCTAGAATTCTAGAATCTAGAGTTAAGGTCTGTTTTTTTGACAAATTTTCATAACCAAAATATTTCTTTTAATAATGTTTATAATGTAGAGGTATTATATTAGGCAAACAAATAAGTTCGTAGCACTCTATATGTAAAAGTAGCTTTTCTTCAAAACTTCTAAAATTATTTGAAAGATAGGCTTTGTCTGAACATAAATTGCACTAAAAATCTGGGTTTACATTTACCAAGTTGGTAAGATCCATTCTGAGTTTAAGCTGGTATTTTTTTAGAAAAATACCAAAAAATCAAAATTAGTCCTAGGTTCCTTAATACTTAGTACATTTAGAAAAAGTAATTTCTCTGAGTAGACCTTTAAGATGTGTGTTCCTCATTATTCTGGTTTCAAATACAGAATCTAGATGAATTCATATGATATATCGATGTGACTTTATTTGCAATCCTTATATTTTGTGAGAATTACTAAGATTGCAATAAATTTGTGCATAAATTGAGGTGAAATAGTGTTTGTGTCGAGAATCGCAATTAAGTCACATTCTTGTTATGTTTTTATTGAGCATTTTATTGCTGTATTCGAGCCGTTCGTCAACTTATGTCTTAACACATAATAAAAATCGAATCGACTGACGGACTAATACTTGCAAAGAAGCTCTCAATCTCATCGTAAAGAATGGAAGTGCATTGTGCACATCACACATAACATACCAGTCCTGTATTTAATCTATTATTGTCAGGCTTTCAATTGAATGACTCATTTTCTTATAAGAGAATTAGAGCTCTTTTGTCAGCAAACAATTGCGGACTAAGACTCACAATTGGATTCACTCTGATTTACATATTGAATATCAACAGAATATACTCAATTCATTGCAAAGTATTGAAACTGGATAAACTTAATACGCAATTCAGCATGATGATTGTTTTGTTTCGAGGAAAACATGCATAATACTTTGAGAGGCTTTGCTTTGTCTATAATCTAGTTGAGAAATCAGAATATTTTCAAAGGGTAAACTTTCGATTGAAAGGTAATTTTTGTTAAAATGAGTTTTGAGCTCACATTTGGAAACATTGTGCAAGTTTCAATTCTTTTGAATCAATTGTTTATTAAAATAGTAATAAAGTAAAAAATGATTAATATTTTGTATGAAAATATTAAAGAATATAAAGAATGTTTTGACACACAATAATGAGCCAACGTTTGTTTGGTGAGCACAGGTATAAATGCAAATTGTGTTCGTATGAGTTATTATAGTAGAATAATCTGTCGAATATTCAGGTAATTCATAGGACAGCATATGTCGGACAAGGTTGGCGTGGAATCGGTTAATAGGGTCTAAACGTATGATTGTTTGCCAAATGCTTTGGGTTGGTTTGGGTGGGGTTCGCATATGCCGTACAATCGAGTCTCGACTCAACTTTTATGTTATACTCTTTTATCTCAACTCTTGTATGCAATGTATGGCAGTATTGAGTATACTATTGACCCAAACTTATTATTACACAAAATAACGAAAACTGTTTTCATACGATTTGACATACATTTAGATTTCATTTTATAAATTAAACTCAAGTGCACTACAAATACACTACAATTCACTATAAATAGAACCTATTCTTAAGGTCTGATAATTTAAGAAAATCCCTTTTTGGCCCTTATTTTAATGTTTTGCCATTATAAACTGGTAAACTTTCTAAGCCCATCATTTAAAAGCATCTTTGAAAACTAAATGACAATTACGTTTAATGCTTCTTAATTCAATTTAAACTTAAAATGATTAACTTATTTTTCTTTCCTTAACAAACGACTTGCTTGTTAATTTGGATTAGAATCTTGTATCTCATTGTGTGCCTAATCCCTATGTAAAGTGTTGTCTGCACTTCTATTGTATGTTATGTTCTTTGTATTGGGTTTTAAAGAAATTGAGAATTTTTTTCGCCAAATATTATCAGAATATTAACAAAAAGTTATTATCATCTGAAGAGTAGATAAAAATTGAATAAAAATAAAATTCAATGCATTTTATGGCTATTTGTATGTATAGGAACTCCATTATGGCTTTTGTTACACATCGCTCCCATCAAAAACGAAAAGGATATCGTCGTTCTCTTTTTGCTCACATTTCGCGATATAACAGCACTAAAACAGCCCATAGAAGAGGACGCGGCCAAAGGCCTGAGCAAATTCGCACGTCTCGCCCGGTCCGTGACCAGAAGCAGGTCTGTGTTAGCGCAACAGTTTTCATCACACCTTCCAATCATCAAATCCGAAACAACAAAGCAGTCAAGTCTCGGACACGTGAGTCGAATGCCTTCCCATTTGCAGCGAATGAAGTTTTTTTGTTAATTCAGTTTCTAATCAACTTTTGTCTGTTTTCATGAATTCAATGCGAAAAGAAATTCATTAAATACTAAACACTTTTATCAATCTTTAAATCTAAATCACATCCGAGAAAAATAACATTTGTCTGTAAAGTCTGTCAAAATAGAAATGGGTTTAAGTCTTGTTTCCAGAAGTGAACTAAATTCTGATGAAAATAATACAAAAAACACTTTTAATGTCTAACACTTAACGAATCAATATTGCGTTCAGGGATTTACTCACATAGATATAAGACGTTCCAGAGATGGCCAATCGCTCAGAATAACCGCAATCCATACAACACAACAAACAGTCATTGAATTCTTCTCAAAGCTATATTTTATAGTCTTTTCCTCTGCACTTCTTATGCAATGAATTAAATGAATTTTAATTAAATCATTTGCCGCAAGTAAAGCATATAATTGCTTATTTAGGCAAACTAAGTGGTTATCAAAATCAACAATGTTCTTTAAAGTTGTTGTACTCATTCTCAAAGATTAGGAAAAGGGTGGTTCTGGTCATCTCTGAAGTATATATTTCGAGCATTAGTTTCTTTATTATTGTAACGATTTTTATTACTATTGTGTTATTGGATTGTATTTATGAAGAGAAATAGTCAGACACTAAGACAGACAGACGTTCGACGAAATCGACAATTTATTCGGGCATTTGTTTGAATTAAGTGACAAAATCTAATTAAAAGTTTCAATTAAATTGAATTAAGAGACAGATTAGATCTTCAAAAGAAATGGCAAAAAGTCATCTAATTTCTCTCTGCAATTAATTTTCTTACATTTTTATGTGCAAGAATGTTTTCTCATTTTTCTTATTCAGTATAGTTTTTTGTAAGTCTCTTCGGTATTCAAATGAATAGAATTTCTAAATCCTCAGCGGTTTAGGGATTTTTCATCAATTTTTTATTAGTTTTTTTCTATCCGTTTGTTTATATATATTACGATTTATTATTATTTCGACACTCAATTCGATTGCATAGAGAGCTAATATGAAAGTCAATTTATCAAGTCAGTTTATCAAGTGTCACAAAAATGGCAAACACACACTTGTATTACATATGTAGTCGAATGTGGAGCCAACAGAACAGACCAAGACATATTTTGATTGCTTAACACAATTAGTCGAAAGCATTTTAAGACAATAGTATTATTACGTCTGAAAGGATAGACTCAGACTTGAGATATAAATATAATTAATTAGAGACAAAGTATTGCGACTTAAGGGTCAAACCGACCACTAGTTTAGATATCTTTGCGCTTAATTTGCTTTTACTTTTATGGCTGAATTCATTCTTGTATTTCATCGAAGTGTACAATTCCTTGATGTGCAGTGAAGTACCCTCTTTATTCTCATTTAGCCATCACTTATTTGCTGATCATTTTTATCAGAATATAATTGTATTGAGGAACAAGTGATTAGTTTAGTGACAGAATGAGCAAGTTAATCAAGTGCGATTGGCATAATTAATTCGATAAAACACTTGATTGATGATACTAGGCTATCACATTTTCTTAATTAAGAAGTGGAACCAATAGCTAGTAAAACGATGAAATACGGTATGAATTTTGCTGCTGGTGCTGTTAATTTTGCTCTTAATACTACCACAAGCGGTGAAGACTGACTCTGGTCTGATATATCGTTACAGTTAATGAGCCTGAATGCAGATGTTCTGCCTCAATATCGTCAGGAAGCGCCGAAGACACCACCACACATACTGCTCCACTATTGCGCATTTAAAGCTATCTGGTACGGAAGAGCTTGGTCATTGCCCTTCCATTGAGATGACAATTAATTTTCTTTCTCTTTGTTTCGTTTAATCCTTTTGTGAAAATTAATGAATTAATCGGAAGGAGTATTGAATTTTGATGTGAAATTCACTGTTGACAGGGATTGGGTTATTCTGTGCTTAACGTTCTACACTGCCATAATGGTACCATACAATGTTGCTTTCAAGAATAAAACCTCTGAAGACGTCACTCTTCTGGTGCTCGACAGGTAGTCATCCGAATATTATGACAATGGCTAACATTCAGCCTTATCTCACATTTTGTCCTTATATTAAGAATTATTGTTATTAACAACAAAATGGAAGATAAGCTCTGAATAACACAATATAACGACTCATAAGTCACTGACGGCCACACACTTTGCAAACCCAATCCTTTATATGAAGTTCAAAGATTAATTCTTAATTTTAGTAGCTTTGTTGTATAAGCTATTTTCAATCAAACAAGTTAATATATGTTGGGCTGCCTTTTGTTGAATGAGATGGCAATAAAGTGGCGGCAAATGTGTGGCCATCAGTCCTATTATTACCAAAGCATAATAATAACTCTTTTTATCCTATTTGTGTCCAATAGTATAGTAGATGTGATATTCTTTATCGATATTGTGCTCAACTTTCACACAACATTTGTCGGGCCGGGAGGAGAGGTAGTCTCAGATCCAAAGATAATTAGAATGAATTACTTGAGAAGTTGGTTCATAATTGATTTGTTGTCGTGCCTGCCCTATGATATCTTCAATGCCTTCGACCACACAGAAGATGTGAGTTTATTGCTAGCTTAAAGTGGAGATGGCCAAGGTTACTATTTTAAGAGAAAATTGACATTAGAGTCGATGTAAACATTCAAGATTTGATTGAATAAAATTTAAGATGTCATTAAATCTCATTATAGTTCATTAAACCCTTAATTTTGTTGAGCACACAATTGTTTTAAAGAGCCTTGGCTACCACTGCAAATGACCTAGAATTTGAAATTTTTGAAATTGCTAAAAAATTGGTGTTTGATTTGTTTATTCACAGCAAGGCATCGGTAGCTTATTCAGTGCTTTAAAGGTTGTGCGTCTTCTCAGACTGGGGAGAGTGGTTAGAAAACTTGATCGATATCTAGAATACGGTAAGCATTCAATTGAAGCCAAGAAGAATTTGTGAAGAAATTGAATTTCTTTCACTTTGAATAACCTTTGAATATATCAAAACTTCATTCTCTGTGTTGACATTAGATTCAAAAAATGCAATAAAACTCAGAGAAAATCATTTAATATTTATGGAGACAAACATTACATGAGATTACTTTCGGATTATTAGCTCTAATGTAATGTTATTACACTTTTGCTTATTTGCTAAACAAAAAGGAATTCAAACATTTTTCATATTTCACTGAATTTTATTAAAACTACTCTTAAATTGAATTTTAAAACAAAAATTGCTCTCAACTCTCCAATTGCTCCAGGTGCTGCTATGCTGATCCTTTTGTTATGTTTTTATATGCTGGTGGCCCATTGGTTGGCCTGCATTTGGTACAGCATAGGGCGCAGTGATTCTGAGAATTACCTTACTTATAGTTGGTTGTGGAAACTCGGAAATGTGACCCAGGTCTTTATTTAGTCATTTTCAATGTAGACATGTATTGACTGATATCGATATGTAGTACCCATTCTATTTGCATCCGAACAATATGACCCAACGTATTGAATTGGACGGCGGGCCGGAGAAGAAGACAATGTATATAACTTCGCTTTACTTTACGATGACGTGTATGACAAGTGTGGGCTTCGGAAATGTGGCGCCAGAAACAGACAATGAAAAAGTTAGTCCTCTTTGCGCTCAACTACTTATTTGATTGAATATTAATTGAGTTATGAATTCGCTCAGGTGTTCACAATATGTATGATGGTCATTGGAGGTGAGAAATGGCACAACATAGCACACCCCCTGTCATTAGACTCTATCTCTAATTGTCAATCGTCACAAGCGATTGAGTTTTGAATATCCAAAACTAATACCTGTCCGTCTCTTTAATGGCAGCCCTGCTGTACGCGACAATTTTCGGTCACGTGACCACAATCATCCAGCAAATGACGAGCGCAACGGCCAAATATCACGATATGCTGAACAATGTGAGGGAATTCATGAAACTACACGAATTGCCAAAAGCGTTGAGCGAACGTGTCATGGATTATGTGGTGTCGACATGGGCTATGAGTAAAGGGATTGACACCAAAAAAGTGCTCAGTTATTGTCCGAAAGATATGACGGCTGACATTTGCGTGCATTTGAATCGCAAAGTATTCAACGAACACCCGGCCTTCAGGCTGGCCAGTGATGGCTGTTTGCGAGCGATGGCGATGTATTTCAGTATGGACCACAGCGCACCGGGAGATCTCCTCTATCACGTCGGAGAGTCAATCGATTCTCTCTGTTTCGTTATATCGGGTTCTCTGGAAGTCATACAAGACGTGAGTCATAAGAGAAGACTTTATCTGCGAAATGAATGCATTTCTCGTTTGAGTCTATATTTCCTTTTCTTAATGTCTATCGAAAAGACTTATTATTTGTTTCCTTATTTTCTCTAATGTTTTGATTCAAAAAATGTTGTGTTTGTGTCCATTAGGACGAAGTGGTTGCTATATTAGGAAAGGGTGATGTATTCGGCGATGCATTCTGGAAAGAGCCGACCATTGGTCAGTCGTGTGCTAATGTTCGGGCGCTCACATATTGCGATCTACACGCGATTAAGAGGGACAAACTAATAGAAGTGCTCAACTTTTACCAGGCGTTCGCCAACTCTTTCGCCAGGAATCTTGTACTCACTTATAATCTTAGACATAGGGTAAGACGTGAGCACTGACTCATTGCCACTCATTATACAAATTCAATACATTTCATATGTATTCTGGAAAATGAAAATTTTTATTACATTTTTGCGTGTCTTATATCCGACTAAATCTTATTTATTTAGTACTATTACATAATTTCCAGTTATCGCAAGTTTTTACCATGAAAAGTAGGTAGCACATTTTATAGATTATGAGGGCCAGTTATTTATATCTATAACATTAATAATGAGTTATTTTTGACAAAATCGCATAGATTTTACTCAAGATTTACTTTTATTGAGAATTCAGAATACGATTCAATATTTACTCTTCCGTTACGTGATATCCAAGACGTGGTCTAAAAAAATGTTGAAACTTATCCGGAATATTGATTATTAAATTCTCAAATAATTTGTTTATTTTGTGATTTCAGTTAATATTCCGAAAAGTGGCTGACGTTAAACGCGAACAAGAGTTGGCTGAGCGACGAAAGAATGACCCTGTGCCTGATCTGGCTCAGGATCATTTAGTTAGAAAAATTTTCTCAAAATTCCGCAAACCCTCAGATAGTGGAGTGCCTCAAAGCCGGCCCGGCTCTAGTCTTACTCACGCCATTAGTGACGCAGAAAAGGGAGAAATACCTCAACCATTGCAAACGCACGAAACAGATAAACCGCGTCCACCGGTTGCCTCTTTATCAGAGTCGAGGACCAGCACTGGTGGCAGTAGAGGCTCAAAATGGGCCTCAGCTCTCGCCAATGCCACACACAATAACAATGTGGGAGCACCACAACAGACTATCACCGATATTATTCCCAAACACAGGGAAATAAAACACACGAGTGATCTGTTGGACAATGAAGTGATGGACAAACAGACCTCCGATAGAGACGATCAAAACTTAGGAGCCGTTCGACGAACAGAATTAGTCTGTAAGAAATCCGAACACATCCACGTTGTCAAAGACATTCGGCCGCCCACACAGGGCAACAAATGGCCTCGAGTGCCCAGTGGTGGCAGTGCTCGGCCTGAGACCATTGAGGAGTCGGCTGAGCCTCAGGACAGTGACAACAAACGAGTGCCTCAGATCGCGGTCGAGGGCGAGACCATTAAACCGAGTGATGCGACCAAAGTTGTGATTCAGCCAAAGAGTATCAATTCTGCAGATTATCAGCAGATAATCGCATCCCTTATAGACATGAGAATAGACCTAAAGTTAGAAATTCAAAAGTTAAGCAATAAAGTGACCAAAATTGACGAACACATCTCAGATATCGTCAAAAAGCTGTCGGCGTTTAACTTAAAAACTGAAGACAATAGTAGTGTCGCCTCAGATAACAAACCAACAAAACCCGTGTCTGTGATCTCTAAAAACAATGACTTCTTTGATGAGAACGACGAGAATCGACTGCTAGAAGAGAACACTTCCACCAAAGGTAGGAGTGAAACGACCAAAAGAGATAGCAAAGAGTGCCGCAGTGCCGACAAGAGTGGTCATCGAGCCCTCACTCGACCCATTCCTACACCAGTGCCCATAAGAACTAATAACAGTAGTAGTAATAGAAAAACTGATAGATTACCAAAACAAGTGTCAGACAACTCAGAGACCGACGAAATGCGAGCTATGCTCGAGAATGAGATCGCAGAACAGGACGTCGACAACACCGACGACGACCAGGACCTCACTTCCAAACTTTAAACACTCGATCGGATAGTACGCCATCGAAACCATTCATTCAATGTTCAGTTAAGTTTATCTCTACAGCCACTGACCCCATGGGAAGGGCTCTTTGAAAATGTTCCATTAGATGCTATGGACGGACAGGGGTTCCCACTTAGCAACACATCAGCTATAATAGAGACTCATCGCTTAGTCTGAAGGGATTTCTGAGATTTAATAATTTAAGATAGGCTTTCCTTTTGTGGAGAGGATTCAGGGTATTTCGATGAGCCCTTTCCCCAGTAATCTGTGGCACAGAATTTGCAAACATATTATTTAAAACATGTTTTTGAAACAAAAACTTATATAAAATCTATTATTATTACAATTAATACCATAATTAATATAATTATATAAATAATTGATAAATGATTTTAAAAATATTTAAAATTTATATTAAATATTAAAGTCATTCGAATTAATAGGAATTCCACAAAAAACAGACAGAACTATATATAAGCGAATATTTTAATTAAATTAAAACAAATGTTATATAAAATCAATTTCTTCTTCAAATCCATCAAGGTGTTTTTATAAGTTATGCAACAAAACATTTCATTCGTTCAGTTGTTCTTTTTTACCTTGATTATAATTGAATTATATTGAAAATTTTGATCTAAATAAGCAATAAAATCGAATTTATTTAAAACTGTCAATAAGTCTAATTGAATATAGTGTTAGCGCAAGAGAGTGACCAAGGGGGTGCAAACAATTAGCATATTTTCTGTTTTTATAATTTATCCTTCAGACTTTTCAAATATTCAAGTTTATATATCAGTGCTGTCCACTCCATAAACAAAATCCATCATGATATTTTGCTGTCATTCCTCAAAATGTTCTTGTACAGTAAGAGATGAAAAGAGAAATACCTGTAGGCTCTGAATTCTTGGTTTTATTGATTGCAAAAATTTTAGCCTTAAATTCAACTTAATCTGCGCTAATTATGTTTAGATTGCAAACCAGGACAAATTGAGTTCACTAATTCGTGGATAAATTTAGTTAACTTTCACTGCGAACTCCAAATCAATATAAACGACTGACAAAACTGATTCTGAGCTTATTCTTCAATAAACAAATGTGTAAATTAAGAACTCAAACAAAAATCGTTTTTTCTTCAGTTAATTAAAGCTTTGTTCCGATGAAGTCATCAATTATTTCTCATAAAATGTTTGTATTATTTGTGATATTAAACAAAATTAGTTCTAATCAGTGCCTCAAAGATTGAATTTATCGTTAAAATTGTTGAATGTTTTTACGATTTCCCAAAACAAAGACAATCTCTTGTATTATATGTATATAATTGTATTAATTGTATAAACTTTTAATTAAAATAAATGATGACATCAATTAAGTTAATTCAACATTTGTTTCATTTAAATCAAATATTAATTATATGTTATTTGAAAATAAAGTTTTGCATCAAATTTAAAATTAATGAACTCGTCTTACATTTGATTATAGCGGATCATATCAAGCATCATACATTAATCCTCGCACAGGGAGACAAATAGACAATTATGAGAAAAATAGGAGCATGCAAGGTTTGAGAAAGGGTTCTGATAGAAAAAAAATTACCACTAGTTGCCATGTTTAGAAAGTTTATGACCTAGACCCGTCACTGGGCACTTGAAGTAGGAAGAACTTCAGGAATTCTAATAGTTGTGGAGGTGGACTAGATGTAATGAGTCAATCTAATCTTAACTTTAACTAAGTTACTTTTATTTGAATTATTGATTTTTTCAGTACATTTACGAAGTATGTAGTATATAGTAAATTATTAGTTTTGTAATGTGTAATGTAGTGAAATTGTTGACCCAAACTTGTTTTCTTAACTGTTTTATTAGAATCGAGGCAATAAATATTTACAAATTTATAATTTTTGTGACTTTTCTATCGATTAGATTTGTTTAACAAATTATTTAAAGAAAAAAATTATATCTCAAAACAAAATTGAAAATTAAATAAAATGTTTGCTGAGTTCTAATTTAAAATTGCTCAGTTCAAATCATTTTACATTACTTCCCGTCGATTTAGATTCATGTAAAGCGATTCCAACTTTTTTTTAATCATTTTCTGGTCGTCAAGACTACAGTCGACGACATACCTCTGAAACTTTTCGTCGACGGCCTGTGCTTTGAAGATATCATTTGAAGAACAGGCGGCTAAGTAGGACTCACACAACACACTGGCTTTCTCTTTGTCTGTTTTGATACAATCGGACAACTTTTCTATATATTTGGTGACCACTTCCAGCGCTTTCTCTTGTGATTCAGTTCTGGTATTCTTAACGATAACGTCAACGCTATTCAAACGGAAGAGTAATCCGTTTGTCGCCACTTTGATCTCTTCTTTTTCAACTGTAAATAATCATTAATTAATGGTTTTCTTGTAATACAACTTATATTAAGACAATGATAACCACATATCATGTCATACAACTCTTCTCTAAGATATAGATTAATCTTTTCAAATAAATTGCTTGCTGTACGCTAAGTACCTTGAGCCTATTGATAGACTATTGAGCTCAAAATATTTACTTAAAATTTGTTCTATGCCAAAGAATTTATTGATCATAAATCACCAAGCTTAAAAAATAAAAGCCACCTACATCTGGTTTAATTCAAGGTAAGTGAATGCGAAATAAGTGAGCATTTGCAAGGTAAACTTAAAGAAGCCATTATTCTGATCGCAAATAGTTTGGAATTCAATAATTTAGTGCTGAGTGCATACCTTCCTCGACATTATTCAATTCCTCGCTCGCCATAATGGTGTTGAGGACGCGGTACAGTTTTCTCTTCTCCTCCTCCAATTCTGCGGCGGTTTCCCTCAAGAAGGCAACTCTCTTATCAATTTGATCCAATGCATTGACAATGCTGTCCTTGATCATTTGTGCTTTGTTTGGTCTCTCAGTTTTCTTCATCGACTGCTGCGATAAGTTTGTAAAACAATGAAATGATGGCGTCTTTTGAATGGAATGGAGTTGTGAAGAGAAAGACGACCCATAAGACCCATATCCAGAAGAATTATCACAAAACTTGAGCCGAACTACTGATGTCGGGGACTCTGACCTATTCCTCAACTCCACTACTTTGCGGTCCGAAGAATCCCTTCGGAGGGTTATTGAGGGCACACTTTCCGTGCTTTGGCTGTAATTACTTGACGTCATCTGACAATTATTTTTGAAGAAATAAAATTAAGAATTTTTTTCACACTTTCAGCAAAAAAGAGATCAGAAATGACAACAATTTTATGAATTGCGAAAAGAAAAAAGTGTTTGTTTTGAATAAAAGTGTAAACAACTGCTCGAAAATTTTGACATTTAAAATCAAGGATGTGCAACATCTCAAGACATGAGTGAGTGTGTGGGTGGTCACACTTCTTTTCATCTCATTTCCATATTTCAGATTTTTGAATATTATATTTAAATGATGTCTGCAAAGTCAGAGTGATGTAAACTTGTTAAATCAAGTGTGTTAAAAGGGTAAAAGTTTGTGCACATCTCTTATTCTGAAGTATCCATTAGTGAAGGAATTTAACGCCAATTACAACATATTTTAAATTAGAGTTCTTTTGTTTTACTCTTTAAGTGGAGTGACTTTTACGATTCGTTTATAATTAGCAAGGTTACTTTTGCCATTTTATTCAATTAAAGCATAAACATTATGATGGCTCAAAATTATTTTGAAACTCATCGAGTAATTTAATTATCAAACAATTGAGTCACTGTTTTATACAACTATTATGCCTTAAATACTATTATTTAATATGAAATGCTATCGAATTAATAAACAAAATGTATAAAAATTGGTTTAAAAAGTCTACAAATTCTGCTTTTTGCTAAGACCAAATTGAAATAGTGCAAATTAGTTAATAATTTATGATCATGGTCAATCAATATAAGGAATAGCTGATATGAGAGCCCTATAGCAAATGTAGTTGTCTAGAAAATACATTTGACAGACTAATTGACTAGTTAATAATTATTGACCAGGATAAAAAACGATTATATCAATTTGAAACTTGGTTTATGGTAGAGATGCCGAAGATCCGCGACTCCAGGGTGTTAGTTTTTGGTTTTTGATGCCAGAGGAGGGGTGGGAGGTCGTCATTTTGAATCATTGTTATATTTTGTTTAAATTCAGTTTAAAGCCGAAAAGGGGGCAATTTTCAAGCGTTACCGGGAGTGGGTCCTGGGTTTTGGGCTGCCCCTTGGACATGCCTAGTATAGGGAATAATTTTATGCCAATTAGCATAGATGACACAAGTTTTATTAATTTTAATAAAAACTTTAATTACTTGAGAATAATTAACCTAGTTCTGGATTTATTACTTCTATGGATACCAAACGAAAACATTTTCAAATTTATTTGCTTTTCGATAGAGTTTTTGGAAATTAATGGGATTTTTAGTGTTTTTGTGGAAAATTTCGTTTCGTGAGTCTGAAGGGAATCACAACATTTGTTTTCAATACAGACTCTAAATAATGAAGTCTTGAGTATAAAAACAGTTATTATTATTACTGAAGAAACAGAAAATTGGATTTCTTTGAAATAAAAGTTTGTTTTATTGGAAAACAAAAATAAGAACTCAGAGACGGATATTATTATTCAGACTTCAAGTGATGCCAACTCTATCTTTCATATGATTCTTGGTTTCAGTTAATATCTTTTGCCAAATGTTTGTTACTTTCATTCGAGAAGTTAATATTTTACTATAATTTAAAAAAACTCATCTTTTAATTCAAAACTAAAATTCTATTTTTGAAACTCAATGCGAACTTCAAAAGACATTAACACAGGGGTCACCAGTAGATGAGCTTGCTATTAATATCTGGAATTTCTAAATTAATATCTCTTATATTGATATAAGAAATCAAATTCTGAGAAAATATAAGTTTAAACACTAAATGTCATTGAATTGAATTCTGGTATTGATTTGTTCGCAAATAGACAAGAATTCAGTGAATTTGTGTTGAAAAATGAAAAGCTCTGCAACATATCTTTTAAAATAAACAGGGATATATGGTTAAATCGAAATGCAGATAAATCACAGAACAAAAAATTTCTGTTTATCGTGGACAATTATAATTGGAATAAGTGATCTGATCAAGTAGGTCAAGCGATTTGAAATCTATATTTGAGATGGTCAGGAGGAATCCCATCGCCATCACTCATTTCTCAATAAAGGAAAGTCACATTCCTGGCCGTCCTATTATTCAATAGTATTCCTATCGAATAATATCCGATAAAAATGAAGTCTTATTGTATTTGTTTGAAAAAAATGAATTTACAATAATATAAAAATAGAGATCTATTTCACAAATGACTGAACATTGAATAGACTTTTCCGAAATATGTCATAAATTCCGAATTGAATGACTTTTTTACTGATTTTTTCACATTTCTATATTTTTGAAATTCATGTAAAGAATCGCGAATTATATTTCATAGAATGAAAAACTGATCTACTCAAAATAATGGCACTAATTTTATATACGCCGCTCTAAAGTCTATTGTTATTATGTTCTCTATTGCATTGATCTTTATAAATTATAATTAACAACTCATCTCTTTTTTATTTTGTAGCAAGTTTATTATATAATTTAATAAATGAAATAAAAGTTGAGCAATGATGAACTTGATACAATGAAACAAAGGAAACAAACCTTTACGAATGACCTCTTGATGGTGCAGCTAGCAGAAACGGGCGGAAGTGATGCTGACATTATTCTATCACTTTGTGTATGAGAGTCCATAAACGAGATAAAAGTTTAAGACTTTATTTCATAATGTGTTCAGTGGTGTGAGAATCAAATTGTGGACAAACTTCTACTTGGCTTATAAAACCAAGAGATTAACACTATTTGTATTAAAGCAAACTGAGAGCAGAAACAGAGGATCTTTTTTCTGAACGGATGCCAGAAGTTTGGTATTGCGTATGGAAAATGTCATCGCAATCGCGTAACACATTTCTGGAACCATTGAGAATATAAACTAAATATAACTCCGAATATATTAATGCTTTGATAACCAGTCCTCACAAAATGTTTTTTAAGTTTGCAATAAACCACTCATTAGACGCATACATAACACATGAATTTCTTTTCCGTTGACTCATATTGTGTTCAATAGTTATGAAATGGGTTTTGTTTTTTTGCAATTTGTCTTTGCTCAAATAATGCTTCAATTGATTAGATTTTCGAGTCATTGCATTACATCTCAATCTATTATTCCTCGTTTATGTTTACTTCAATTGAACAAAATACCAAGAATGCGATCAATAATAACGCATCTCAAGTATGAAGAGATTGACATGGTTACTGACTTACTCGAGCACAAAAACAGAGTTTTCAATTAATTTGGTTCGTTTGGTTCCTTACACACAATCAGCTGAGAAAAAAGTTGTAAGGAATGTATGAATGGGTGACAACTGTCCTCATCTTTCTTATAGGAAATCGTATGAAACTAATTAAAGTACACAAATAATAAGCATTTAGACATCTCTAATTTATTGAACACCACTTTTCATGTGATTAAATGAATTTCAAACACGAATTGAGTTTATTTAAAGAAATGAAACAATTTTTGATTGACTCTGAGCTGCAGATAAGGCTTTGTTTGGTTCAAAGACTTTGCTAGAGATCATTCATTTTGAGCTGAGCTCAGGATTTTACTAAAAGCATGGATGCTCAAAGAGAAGCTCTTACTCCCTATAGTCGAAAATTTTGGCAAACCCTAGAATTTTGCCAAAGTTTAACGTTACAAGTATACCCCCGAAGAGCTGAAAACATTTTCGACAAGCACAGCGAAGCGGCAATTTTTTATTTTAGTTTCTAGCAATTTTTGAAAAGCTATCCTCCTAGACCCCCTCCCCCTAGAGCGATAGAGCTTGGGCATCACTAATTGGAATACAACTCTTTGTCGTCGGCTTAATGAAGACAATAATTATTAGAGCGTCCAAATCAAAGCAAAACAATTTGAAGGACCGTCTGAATAGTGTTTAAAAATTTCTCGAAATTTGAAAATAAGGCAAGAAATTTCTCCAAATTGATAGAGAAATTTCTTAAGAAA